>VZSZ01001855.1:993299-1052211 GCA_013398815.1 Ibidorhyncha struthersii
AGAGAAGAGAAGAGAAGAGAAGAGAAGAGAAGAGAAGAGAAGAGAAGAGAAGAGAAGAGAAGAGAAGAGAAGAGAAGAGAAGAGAAGAGAAGAGAAGAGAAGAAGAGAAATCAACTTTGCCATATACACCAAGAAGAATCTTTTTTTTTAAAAAAAGACCATTGTACAGGTTCTCTGCTGTTGTAAATGGAATAGCAACACCACTGAAGTCAGTGCACTATTTTAGACCAGCTGAGTATTAGAAATTTGCAGCCCAGTTTATGATGACTTGCTTCACATGTAGACATTACATTAGTGTTGACTGTATGGAAGATAACAACATTCTCATTTTGTAGGAATCTAAATCCCCTTTCCTTGCACCCTGCATTGGATTGACCATCTGCACATGAGAAGACAAAGGTGAATTTGGCACTAGATGAATACTTGTGATACTGCCAAAATAATGGCAGTTGCTCTTAAGGCACAACTGGCCATATGAGACCTAGTGCAATACAAGTAGTTCTTACTGGCTTTGAGTCATCCATTGTTACACGTTTATTTTGTAATACATAACCAAGTGTAATTTAACTGGAAGCCCATTCCCTTGCAAAGCAAAAAGTCAATGCAAGCAGTGATGGCCTCTTGTGTGCTACCCACCCTGTTACTGTAACTGGACTCACAATAGGCTCGGATTGTATATTTAGGGACTATGGCTTGTGCAGACTTTCTTCCTCTCCATCCTGACAAGGATCCTGCAGTACTTGTGGGGATTCTGGCAGACCTTAACAAAATCATTTTCCTGTTCTCCATTCCTTTCTAACAGTTTGACTACTTAACTGTGGAAAGACTAGTAAATGAGAGCCAATAGCCACAGGAAGGAGTAAATTGGCAGGCAAAGGTTTTTCTACATATGCTGTTTTGTGTGTCTAGTGCAGATGTGAATTCAACTGCAAGACACAAAGCCATAGTGGAAACTGGTATCATTATTTCTACTGTTCTCAGGAGTATTTTTTTCAGAATGAAATACCATTTATTTTGCACAATGCTCATGTATTTATTTCTCTCTTGCTTAATTTGTGCTTCATCCTGCTCCCTGAAGAACGTTTTTGAAGCTGTTAACATAAGTAAGATCTTTTCTTCTATTTCCAGACTAAAGCTTGCACATATTTCTTTTCTAGGTGTTTTCAGAACAGCATATTTTCTCATTATGACGCCTCTAGACTGACCAGCAATCATTTTCGATCAAGCTCAAGTTTTACCTACGATTTTTAAACAAATTTATCTAAATCACTAAACCATTTATGGCTGTACTCCTCAATCTTCTTATTTAACATTCTCTTTCATGAACATTCACATCTGGTGATCAAAGGCTTTTAATGGGTCCCTTTTTAAAACAAAACTCTTTGGCTGTTGGGCTTTGACTTCCTTTGCATTGCACTTACAGGATGATCTTTCTTTTAGTCATACAATATTATAAACCCATGGCATTTAGTTAGTTCCAAAGCAGAACTGAAATCTCTTTTTCAGGGTCTTGTTCCTTCTTACAATGCCAGTGGGGATGAAGGTGCTCTGTGGACCCTAACATGATGACCATACTAGCTTTTTCATAAACAGCTATGAGATACTTGGTATGAATAATAATAATAATAATCCTTGTATCGAAATTGCTTTGCATGATGCACATCTCTGCCTGCAGAATAGCAGGTTTTGCTAACCACTGTTTCATGACAGCTGTGTCTTACTTCCTATGAACACAGCTAAGAGAAGGAGCCATTGCACAATGAATTTAAAGTATATACACAACGGAGTTAAGTGTATACAAACATGAGCAAACATTAGTGAATGTGAAAACAGACACAAAACAGACACATGGAGTTCTGCATCCACCAGTAAAGATGGTAACACAGTTGACTCCATGAACAAGGAGACATCATGTTCGCAGGCTCTTGTCCTTCTGGGGGACATCAACTACCCCAACATCTGCTGGAAAAGTAGCACAGTGAGCTGTAGGCAATCCAGGAGACTCCTGGAATGCATTGAAGGTAACTTCTTAAGCCAGGTAATAGACAGCCCCACCAGAGGAGGGGCAATACGGGACCTGATGGTCACCAATGGAAGTGAGCTAATCAGTAACATCAAGATTGGAGGCAGTCTGGGCTGCAGTGCTCATGCACTGGTGGAGTTCGCAGTCCTAAGGGATATGGGTCAAGGGAAGAGTAAAGTCAGCACCCTGAATTTTAGGAAACCAAAATTCCAGCTCTTCAAGGAATTAGTCAATAGGACCCCCTGGGAAACTGCTTTCAGGGGCAAGGGACCAGAACAGATCTGGGAGATCTTTAAGGATGCTTTCCACAGAGTGCAAGAGCTCGTGACCCCCAAGTGTAAGAAATCAGGAAGGGAAGGCAAGAGACCAGCATGGCTCAGTCAAGACCTGCTGCTCAAACTAAGAAAGAGATGAACAGGCAGTGGAAGCAGGGACAGGTATCCTAGGAAGAGTCTAGGGACACCGCCTGGTTGTGTAGGGGTGGGGTCAGGAAGGCCAAGGCACAGCTGGAGCTGAACTTATCAAGGGACACAAAGAATGATAAGAAGGGCTTCTACAGGTATGTCAGCCAGAAAAGGAAGGTCAAAGAAAGCATAGGCCCCCTGAGGAGCAAGACTGGCAAACTGGTAACAACAGATGAGGAGAAGGCTGAGGTACTCTACAACTTTTTGCCCCAGTCTTCACTGGCAACATCTTGAGTGAATGGACCGCAAGGCAGGAACTGGAGGAGAAAAGTTGCTCCCAGTGTAAGAGATGATCAGGTTTGTGACCACCTGAGGAACCTGAACATACAGAAGTCTATGGGACCTGACAAAATGCATCCCAGAGTCCTGAGGGAACTGGCTGATGTAGTTGCCAAGCCACTCTCCATGATATTTGAAAAGTCGTGGCAGTCAGGTGAAGTTCCCCGTGACTGGAAAAAGGAAAACATTGCATGCACCCATTTTTAAAAAGGGTAGAAAGGAGGACCCTGGGAATTAAAAACCTGTCAGCCTCACCTCTGTGCCTGGGAAGATCATGGAACAGATCCTCCTTGAAGCTATGCTGAGGCACATGCAGGACAGGGAGGTGATTCGAGACAGCCAGCATGGCTTCACCAAGGGCAAGTTCTGCCTCACCAACCTAGTGGCCTTCTATGATGGAGTTACTACATCAGTAGACAAGGGAAGAGCTACAGATATTGTTCATAACTTCTGTAAGGTCTTTGATACAGTCCACCACAACACTTTTCTCTCTAAACTGGAGAGGTATGGATTTGATGGGTGGACTGTTTTGTGGATGAGGAATTGGTCAGATGGTTGCATCCAGAGGGTAGTGGTCAACAGCTCAATGTCCAGATGGAGATCAGTGGCAAGTGATGTCCCTCAGGGATCCATACTGGGACCAGTACTGTTCAATATCTTCATAAATGACATAGACAGTGGGATTGAGTGCACCCTCAGCAAGTTTGCTGACGACACCAAGCTGAGTGGTGCGGTTGACACGCCTGAGGGACAGGATGCCATCCAGAGGGACCTGCACAGGCTCGAGAAGTGGGCCCATGTGAACCTCATGAGGTTCAACAACGCCAAGTGCAAGGTCCTCCATGTGGGTCAGGGCAAACCCCAGTATCAATACAGGCTGGGGGATGAAGGGATTGAGAGAAGCCCTGCCAAGAAAGACCTGCAGATACTCATAGATGAAAAGCTGGACATGAGCTGACAATGTGCGTTCGCAGTCCAGAAAGCCGACCATATCCTGGGCGGCATCAAAAGAAGTGTGGCCAGCAGGTCAGGGGAGGTGATTCTGCCCCTTTACTCCACTCTGATGAGACCCTACCTGGAGTACTGCATCCAGCTCTGGAGCCCTCAGCACAGAAAAGAAATGGACCTGTTGAAGCGGGTCCAGAGTAGGGCCACAAAGATGATCAGAGGGCTGGAGCACATCTCCTGTGAGGACGGACTGAGAGAGTTGGGGTTGTTCAGCCTGCAGAAGATAAGGCTCTGGGGAGACCTTACTGTGGCCTTTCAGTACTTAAAAGGGGCCTACGGAAAAGATGGGGACAAACATTTTAGCAGGGCCTGTTGCAGTAGGACAAGGGGTAGTGGTTTTAAACTAAAAGAGGGTAGATTTAGACTAGATATAAAGAAGAAATTTTTTACCGTGAGGGTAGTGAAACACTGAAACAAGTTGCCCAGAGAGGTGCTAGATTCCCCATCCCTGGAAACATTCAAGGTCAGATTGGACAGGGCTCTGAGCAACCTGATCTAGTTGAAGATGTCCTTGCTCACTGCAGGGGAGGTTGGGCTAGATGATCTTTAAAGGTCCCTTCTAACCCAAACTATTCTACAACACTGTGAAACTATGATTCTATGACAAGAATTACATCTACTGAGGAAGCTCCAGGGATGGACATCAAGCTAATGATATTTTACCTGCTGAGAACTTGAAGTGAGAAGCAGATTAGAGAAGAGAGTTAGAGAAAACACAATAAAGTGAGTCTTTGTGCACACAGCTAGATTACTTGCTGCTTCCAAAGCATTTTGGTTAATACTTCTCCTAATGAAGAGCTAGGATAATTTCATAATCAAGGAATCTCCAGGATATGACAAATGAATCAAAACAAAAAAATATTTTGCCAGTGATAAACAAGTTCTCAGGTAAGAAATAAGAAAATAAAATTTCCTTCATCTCTGATAAGACTGTAAAACTGTAATTGCTGAAGTTGCATCCAACTCTCCTGTTCACCTATACCAACTCCTGAAAAAGCACTGTTTCCAGCTTTCATTGCCTGCATTCTTTTTATCCCTGTCATCATGTTCTCACCAATTTTATCAAAAATATGGCATAGCCAAACAAACTTCCACCCAGAAATACAAAAGTGCTGATCATACAAGTGTTTTCTGTGACTCTAGGTATAGCTGATAATAAAATAGTGCCTTGTACAAGAATGTGCTTTGCACAATAAAGGTGTCACCAGGCATTTTGCCTCTGGTGC
This sequence comes from Ibidorhyncha struthersii, assembly GCA_013398815.1. Lineage (NCBI taxonomy): Eukaryota > Metazoa > Chordata > Aves > Charadriiformes > Charadriidae > Ibidorhyncha > Ibidorhyncha struthersii. The sequence continues at coordinate 998,300 of VZSZ01001855.1, forward strand.
CTGTCAGTAATAGTAAGATTAATGTAATACAAAAGTATGTACCAAGGCCACATTTTTTTACTCACCAGGACTGATGCTTAGTTCAGCTGTGTCTTAAGTGTGTGCTAACATGAAGTGTGAAACTCATGTAATTCAAGTCCATAGGGCCCCTCACCTGTTCAAGGACTTCTGCAAAATCAGGACTTGAATACAAAATCCTGTCTTTTTAGGCAAAATGAAGGAAGACTTGACAATAGTTTAGGGAGTTGTTATCCTGCCATTCCTACAAATTAATCTCATCAAATTACTTCGCTCGTTACCGTTCTTTTTTTTTTGCATTGATTTCCTTACAGACCTGTTGCTTTTGCCAACTCCTCTGGATTATTGAGTCATATGCAAGAGCAGATAGAATGGGAATGTGCTGTAATAAAAAGGCAAGGGATTGAAGACAGGAGCTTTCCCTTCTTGTTTGTTAGCAAGCATGAAATACATTGTCATTGTTTGACAAATACAAAATTAACGCCATAAATACCGACACTCTCTTCAAACAGTTAAGAGTCATCCTTGGTATGCAGCATAAAACATTCAGTACAGTTCAAGGTGCAACAGTGCCTCTGATTCATGATACTTATCTCCACAAAATATATCTGTATGTCTGTCGTGTTTGTGTTACATAAATGGAGCCACTTCAGTGTGCAACTATCAAATGTAATTTCTTTTAACTGGAACCGCACCGCTTCACAAGTAATTGTGCTATATATTAGATGAAGTCCTGAAAGAGAATAGTTCAGCTTTTATATAAGCACATGTGATGAATGAACAGTAGAATCAGCTGAGTCAGTAATCAATGGTTGACTACAAAATACATATGTCTGGGAATCCAGTAAATTGATTTATTTTCAGAAATCACATCTTATGTTGAATGTAGTGTTTATCAGCATTAATCTTCGATACTGGCTGCCAGTGGGGCTGTAAGTTATTCATTTGTGCGAGCTCCCTGATTGATGTTGTTCATACAAACTTCTATTCTCAAAGCAATATCTACATGGAAAAAACGTTTCACCATGATTAAGAGAATTATTGATGTTTTCATTGTTAGACAGTAACATCTTGTCTAGGATTCACAAATAGTAGCAGATTCAGCGGCTTCAAGTTTAAGATATTAGTTGTGGTATTTTGGATTCAAATCACAGGATAAGACTGCAGGCAAAGCACAAAACTTGCAGCTCGGAGGAGATTCAGATACCATTATTACAACTTTATGCCTTCACAGTTCCGCTTAGGGTCAAACCCCTGACACTTGCTGGTATGAAATCCAAGCTGAGGTATTGAGAAACACTGTCCACACTCAGGGAAACATCCACATAGAGGAACAATCAGTCACCTCTGACCTGCTCACTCTGCCTTCCTCTACTGCCCCATCCATGCCCCCACCACAAAACTAGAAAGTGTGGAGGGGACCTCCTTGGAGTGTTCTAATTCTTACATTACTGACATTCTCCATATGCCAGATAAGAGTTTTTTACGTCGTCTAAAGAAAACAAAGAAAAAGAGGGCATTCCTACTTATTTCTCTGTCTTTATATCTACTTTCATATCCTAACCACCTACCCTGCTTATTTTTCTAGTCAATGTTTGAATTTCCCTTACAATATTTTAGCTTGCTTTCTTACAAATCAGCTTTAGTTCTGTACCTTTTTATCCGATTCTGTATTTTTATCATATATCTCGAAATAGACATACTTTACTGACAGAAATCTGTTGTTGTTTTTTACAGATATTTGCTTGAGTGACTGTTGCTTTTTTATTGGATGTCAAGATGAGGGAAACTGGGAAGGTTTTTTTCATTCAAATATACTCACAGATTGGACTGAAGTGTGAGGTCTGACTGACCTGGTCAAATATTGGGATCCACAGGATTTTTAAAATAACATCAATCACATATTCCTCCCTTTTATCCAGATAGTACACCTCTGAATTACATATTTTAGCTTCCCAAGGGTTAATTATTTTAGCTTGGTAGTCTAATACTGAATATCGAACCTAGGTTTAAACCCTGGAGTGTGGATCTGAGAAATTGTCTTCTGCTAATCCAACTCCCCAGAGGCATTTTAGGTGATTACAGTCATTCTTGCTGTAATTTATATAATTATAGAAAATCTGATTTTTCTTGGTTGTCTTTTTTCCCCCCCGCATTTGTCTCCTGTTGCCTGGCCTGAAATAGAAGGTAGAGATTTCATTTACGCTGCTAGATATGTAAGTGTATGTATTTTCCCCAAGCTGTTGTACTGATCATGGGATGTTGTGGTGATGATTTACCAAATGACATCTTTAGAAAAGTATATCTGTGCTGAACTACCCATGCAGGTGTATGTGAGAGCCAAGATAAGGGAATGAAACAACATAACATGCATCATCACCCCTGTAAAATTGTGGCATATTAAAGGATACCACCATGTGGAGGCTACAGTCCGTGTATGTATTGCAATAAACCATTCCAGTGAAGAGGACTGGAACTTGTGGATGGCTCAACAGAGGATTAACAGTGCAGTATGCAATGCCTGTCCACTCCAGGGGAAACAAGCATTGTGTGGAGAGGTAGTATGTTATATTATACCAATTGATGAAGTTAAAAAGAGCGCAAGATTTCAGGCTTTGAATTGTCTCATCAAATTAACTTATATCCACAGATCATCACTATTTCAAAAACCCTAGTAGGTCATTTCTGAACCTGAGTAGAGGGAAAGGCTTCAAACCTTTTTCTGAGATGAGAAGCAAGAGGAGTTAAGTGTTTACAGATGCTTGCCTGCTCATGTAACTCCTGGAACAGGTCATCATGCAGGAAGTGTTAGTTGTGCCAGGGTCCTGGGGGTACTAACAGGCCCTAACCACCTTGACCAGCCTCACTCCACCCCACACCCTGCCCAGGTTGTGACTGAGCTTCCTCTGCCATCCTTCTTTCTTGGAGCTGTGTAGGAGCAGGGTAATATCTTCCCTGTGCAGCTCCAGAGAGCACCAGACTTGGTGCATGCATACAGGCCAACTGGTGGAGGACAAAAGTCTGACACCTGTGCCCTCTGTGCCTCCAGAGTAAGCAGCATGGCTGTCTGGAAGGGCTGGACACTATAGCACAGGGGAGCAGAAGAGCATTTCGTTCATCATGGAAGGAAACCTGGGTCTGGGATACCTCTGAAATTCCCTTTTGTCATAAAGACTTTTTTCCTTTGTGTACCCAGAAGAACCTATTTTGTGTGGTCCAAGCTGCGATGAGTTGTCTAACCTCTCCTCATAGCTCTGCATCCTCTTTCAGACCATCTTTCTCTCATAATGCAGCGCAGGTAAGTAAAGTGCTGGGATTTCTAGGAGGTGTCCAATTCCATGCCCCAGCTATGCCAAGCCTTGAAAAGATTGTATTAAAAAAATACCAAACACCCAAACCAAAATGAAACAAAACAAAACTGAGGTCTCCAGCAAACAAAACCAGACTCAAAACCCTTAGCAAACCACAGAGACAACAACTGTGCACAGCTCAGAAGATACCAGATTAACAATAGTTACGTGGCACTCTTTTTAACAACGTTAGGAAAGAGGGAATACAGCACAGCCATGGAATCTGTTTTATCCTCCTTTGTTATGGTCCATGCTGTAGATGGAAGAAGCGTTATGGCAACAAGGGGACATGGAGAAGCCTATACTCAGCATTGTATGGATAGACAGTGATTTAATCAATGCTAAAAAAAAAAAAAAAAGGAAAATATATGTATTTTTGATATAGCTTAAAATGTTGGAAGGGGAAGGGCCGCATCTTATTTCAACTTGATGATTTTATTCTAGCGACACGTATCAATTTTCCTTGAGAAGGCTGTTGTAGATTCACAGAACTGGGACAATTTTATTCTGCTTCTCTTGTGCATCATAGAGTGCCTGGGTTGAAAAAGATCCCAGTTCAAATCTCATCTCTCCTGGGAAGGGCTCTGAATATTCCTCTGAGTGTTCAGAGGAGGCTTTATCTCCTGCTGAAATGCTTCCACTTCTCGGGAAACACTTAAATGCTTGTTAGTGCACATCAAGGAGAGTGTGAAAATGACCTAATAGCTGCTCACTGGGAAACCCTCCCAAGAAATGGAGTTCATTGCAATAAGTAGATAGATAGATAGATAGATAGATAGATAGATAGACAGACAGACAGACAGACAGACAGATTGGTAGATAAATAAAAGCCTCCTCTCTGCTGTGCTGTTCTGCTCCAAGGATGCAGGCAGGACTTTAGTCTCCAGCTCTGAAAGCACAGGATCTGAGAGAAGAAGTAAAGGGGAAGAGAAAAGCTGCTTCACACAAATTTCTTCTACTCTCCACCCGAATATGGTTCTATCAGAAATCCTTCTGAAGAAAAGAGGTAATATTTTCAGTGTGAGCTAGATCAGATCCTAAGAAGTGAACACTTGGTGAAACTGGGAATTTTGCCCTGGGAAGGAACTCACGGCTGTAATTCTCCCCTACACTCAGCTTCACAGCAGTGTAACACCAACCACAATGGCTCTTTGTTAGCATAACACATAAATGAGTCCTCAGAATTCAACAAAAAATAATAGTGCTTGCTTTAATGTTAGACTTCACGGTGTTTGATTCACAGTATTTTTGTATTTATCAGTAATTAATTAATATCATGGTGCACAAAGTAGCTAACATAGCTTTAAGCCACTAGATTCCTTTGGGTTTCCTCCCACTCTGCCATTCCAAAAAAAAAGGTGAATGAGATACTTAATATATCTTTTCATCAGGAAATATTATTCCTTAGTAACTTGCTTGTATTAAGGAGCAGATAATACACTATGTTCAGAAAAATATTTATTTGTAGCAGTTCACCACCTCTTCATTTACATAAATAGTTATGACTTACATTTCTTGCCTTCTCTATTCTCTCCCTCCCCTACAGCTTTGTTTTTATTACAAGTTTTTTATATTTGTTTTTAGTAGTAAAATACTATTAACCAGATATTTAGTTGGTGTCAACTGGATCTGGCCCTATAAGCTCTACTTGTCCCATTAAAAAATATTCAGTGTGTGACTGAAAAGCAGAAGAATAATCACTGTTAAATCATCAAGTAGGTTATTGCTTTTCTCACTCATCCCTCTCCACCTCACCCCCACATACTAAAAAAAATCAAGACAAGCAAGGTTTTCAAATCATATATTCCTTCAGCAATAATAAGCTGGTTGATTCTTAAAGCTTCTCACCAACCTTAATCCCCTAAATCCCTTGCATGCCATAGCAAATTGAAATTCAGTTGGGGCTGTCCAGCCTTGTAAAGACAAACCATCCTTCATCAAAGAGGTGTCTGTATTGATAAATTGCTCCCTTCATACGCATGACACTATCTCTAAAAGTGATTTGTGTACATTAGGACAGCAGAAAAAGATGAAACGAAAAACCCTTACGAGTAAACTAAGATGAAGAATAAAAGAGATTACTTGAAGCAGTCAAGTAGCTTTTTACAGAATCAAATTTGGGGAAGAATCATTCATTGCAGTCTCTGTAAAACACAAGTCCTGCATATAGGTACAGCAGATATGACTTACCATGGATGTAAAACCCGCTGTGGAATTGCTCAGATGGGCTTGCAAAGCTGTTGCGGGGATGGAGTTCAGGAGGGCAAAATACTGAGCAAATGGAATGAATTGTTCTGTTGTCTGATTGAAAGCAAACATATTACAACATTAAGAAGTATTTTGATTCCCGCTGTTCTAGTGCAGCTGGGATGAAATCTTAAGATGTTGTTGTGGTTTATCCAATCCACATGCTCATTTTTCTCCTCAGGAAGCACAACTCTGGCTGCTGCTGTTGCTGTTGTCTTCCAATTTGAACTTCCCTGTCCTGAGAAGCTATTCTTCATCGCTTTTTGCAGTGCTCCTAATATAACACACTTTGAGAAAGGTTTGTTCCTGTCCTAGATTTTCACAGCAACTGCTGCTTAGGATGTAGAATGCTGTGCTGCTCCTGGTACTTCAGGTGTCTCTATGTTTTTTTGATTAAGAAGTCTAAAGAAACAAAAGCTAAGGGGAAGTAGAGGGTTAGTAGCGATTGGACAGGATGATGGGAAAGAGACAAATATAAGCTGCATTAAGGAGTCGGTTCAGTAACACATTTAAGAACAACTGATAAAATATATGCAGACAATTAAGTGATTTACTGAATCAGAACTTGAAGCTTAAAACTTCATTGCATACCTCAGCTATTTCACTGAGCATTGTTACAACCAGAAGTAACCAGGCAAATTTGCTACTTGAGAAAATGTGTTTTTCTCAAATGCTTATTTTTGGTTTCACCTGGGATATTTAGACTCTGGAAATGGATTCAGGGTTCCTCTGAATTTAGGCATGCAATTTGTACTTTGGTTTTATTTCCCATAATCTCCTTTTATAATGTGATACCAAAAAAACTCAAATTGTGATCCTGTGTAAAATTGTCTGTGGCATATTCCACCCTGTTTAAATTGTAAGTGGAAAATAGATTTGAAGCACATCTTTATCCAAACAAAATCCAATGGAATTGAAAGGTGACAGTTTGATAGTATCTGTTTTAGTAGTATCATTCTGTGTTGCAGCGATTAGTAGGTGAATATCTATTTTGCAGCAATTAGGAGAAAAAATCTTGTTGAAGAATGTACTCTGTAAGTTCCCAGCCCTGAATCATAAGGAGCAAAACAGTATTAACAGCTTTCCTTTGCAGACAGCCCTCTCTTGTCTCCTGCCACAAAAACCTCTCAGACCTCAGTCTCTGTAACGAAAAATGGTGACAAGCTATGGTGGACCAAATTTTGTAGCTCTGTTTTGAACCTATTTCCAGTCCTTCTCTCTCACTTTCCTCAGCCTTCCCAGTGGCTTTGTGGGCACTTCACAAGACTGACTCATAAAGACAGCATTTGCCCACCTAAAACAGTAGTTCCCTGAAGAGCAGCAACAACAAAAACACCAAAAAGAAAACCAAACGAGAAAAGGGAGATTATTCCAAAAATAAAAACGTTTTTAAAAATACGTGGCAAGTCTACATGTATATCCCTGAAGGTAATCAGAGCAGACATGAGAATTATGCTGATCCCTACACAAATCCTTTGTCTCTCCTTAAGGTTGGTGACTCACATCACAAAGGACCTTGACAAACAGAAGTGATTGACACTCTCCTCATTCAAACCTGATGTGTCTCAACTATTTTTCCATGATTCAATTTTGTATGCATGATCTGAGTTCTTCTACAACGTGTTGTTCAGAGAATTCAGATGGCTTTACACACCTGATTAATTGCTTAACTAATCCAGCAGGCTTTCCACTTTGCAAATCAGAATCTCAAGTAAATTCCTCTACATGGGTTGCTGCATTCAGATGCTTATTTTAAACATAATATGGGTGCAGATGTACAAACCAAACTGTAACTTATATTTTTTCTTTCTTGATTTGCTATTGCTATAAAAGCAAGCAAAAGAAAAACAAAGGCAGAACGGGGTGCAAAAAGCTCAGCTCTTTCCTAAAGACCCTACAGTTGAAGGGCCTGAGACAGGATAGAAATCAGAAAGGAGGAAATGGCAGCCTACATGCATGCATACTTGGATGGCAGAGACTCGAAACAGCTTGTTTCTTCACAGCCTTGTCACCTTTGCGCTGTCTGCTATATGTATATATGTGCATATATTACTCCGTGTTAATACTTAGATGCTGCAGTTCAGGTATTTCATTTATTTCACGTTCCTGAAAATTTTTCTTGTGATGTAGGATTTTTGACAAGAAAATGTTTTCGTACCTACACCTTCTTTCACCTTTACTGTCTGCAGAATCCAGAAAATCAGCATATTTTCTGTCATTTCTATAATCTCTCATTATATTTCTATCTTTAGTTTAGAATTTAATTCTGATATTCAGATGAGTTCAGTCCTCCCATAGGATTTCTTACAGAACTTGAGAAAATTAATTAGTTAAAATGTTGATCCTATTGATAGATGTTGATTTATTTTGTGCCATGCATTAGTAGCAGTCATTTTCTAGTAGAACAGACAGATTTGTTAGGCCAGATCCTCCATGCAAACCTGATTTGGTCTGTGATGGTCTGTAGCCTGGAAATCTCGTAATTTAAATAATCAAAAGAGATGGAGGGTGGGAGAGAGGCATGGGAAGTGTTCCCAGTTTACAACCACAATTAGAGGGATGGAGGACTGTATTCCCAGCTGAAGCACAGCTAAGCTGGGTGCCTCACTGCTGTCTGCTCCTTACACAGGCAACAGACAGAAACGAAGTCTGCAGAGGCCAGGTCAGCCTACCTGAGATCCGAGTCTCTTCTATCAGTGTCTCCCCATCAATTACACAGGGAGCCATGGGCAACTGTGCTCCCAGCCAGAGAGGTTTCCCCGAGGGGCTGGAGGACGGATTTCTTTAAATCTACACCACTGGTGAAAGATGACAATAGCTCCCCAGGGGAGGATTCAACAGTGTCCTAATTCTTATGGAAATAAAATAGCTAGATGGTTTTAAAAATCGGGTCCCACACTTCACCTTTCAACTATTTCTTATTACCGTAATGTTTACAGCAGAAACAATTTCCCCTGTCATCTTTTGCCCCTGAGCATTCCCTCTCCCACTCCCCATTCCCCCTGACCTTGTCAGACCCACTTTAACTCCATTGCTTTCATATTCACCCAGCCTGGGGGTGCAGCTCTGGAGCTGCTCAGGGACCCCGCACACAGCCGACGGGCTCCCTTGGACCCACACCCACGGCAGCAGCCAGCGGGAATCGCCAAGCAGCACGCAGCCTTCGTCCTTCCCAGCGGCCAAACGCAGCACCCCTGCAACACCCGCAGCCTCTGCGGGCCCAGGTATCAACAGCTCTTTCTCATCATCAGGCATTAGCCATGCTAGCCTCGTGCGGCATAAATGCTTCCTCGCTCGTAGGTAAAAATCCCCGCTGAGGTCTGATATTCACAGCTACCCCCCGCACAGAACGGCCCCCACCTCCTCTGATATCTTGGAGTAGTAAACCGTTTGTTTAATCTCTTTGCTTTTCCCTGACTGCCAGTAATGAAATGCTGCTCTTTCTGAAATAATTTCCTGACTATTTGCTAAGATTCATCTCCGACATTTCATTAAATATGATCATTTAACTGTACAAGTACAAATGTATTTTTAATTTAGCTTACTGCAGATATTATAGATGTGGGGAAATGAATTCGCATTGCTCTAGGACAAATATATCATTCACATATGAATGCCACAAAAGAACAAATTATTAAAAATTACTGAAACTTCCACAAAGATTTATACTTAACATTTCCATTTTCAATCTCAGTGCCAGGGAAACGTATAGCTTGTCACTATATCACACATGATATTATGAAGAATGTTTGGAAGATTTCACTGGGAATCTTTATCAGCATTTCAGTCTTGGATTTCATGCTAAGGAGCAAACTCTGGTTTCGGGAAGACTGGTGAATTCAACTGGGGTTTGTCTGGGAAAGTCTGACTTATCAAATAGGCTTTCATTAGAGTTCCCTGACCACACATAAAAAGAGATACTACTTTAGCGAAGATAAGCCCAAAACAATAGAAATAAATTAAATATTGATTCATTTATCCAATGCATCTTCTATCCATAATGTTTTGTAAACCATATGTTTATAAACCATCAGTCAAGGTTAGAAAATAGGAAAAATATAAAAGATTGATCTCAGATTGGTCACAAAGAAAGATGACTCAGACCCAAATATGGGTTTCAGATACTTCTGAGTTTCATGAAAAGCTGGAAGTGAACTGTTTTAGGTTGGATTGCTTGGGTTTTTTTCCTGTTTCAGGACTAAATACTGTTGTTTAGTTGAAAAAGAAGGTCAAATATCTACTACCAACATATTGTATGTTTTAATACTAAAAATGCACTTTTATATCAGCAAAACTTCCAAACACCCAGTTTGGAACGGACTACAGGGGGTATATTTTTCTAATCTCTATATAAAGAGGAGAAAAAGAAGGCAGTCTCTGCTTCTGTAGATGCCTATTTACCTTTTAGAAGGTAAACAACTTATGAAACTAATGGACAAGTCCACAAATAGCAGTAGTTTACTTAACACTTTAAAGTGGTGCAGTGAAATTTTAATGATATATTTCAGTCTTTCCTAGCCTTGATGACATGGCTTCATACCTACTTGTATCTTGGACCATCATTACACTCTATTTTTGTACAGTATAGGGAGCTCCGGATTATGACTCTTTATGCTTATATAGGAGAGAAATAGTAACAATAACACAATAGAGGGAAAATCATATGCTGGAATTAGGAGGAAAAAATGGCTTGCTGCTGAAGTGGAGAAAATATATTTTATCATGTTCTTCTTCCACGAAATGTAGTATGTTCTTAATTGTGTTTCATGATTTGTGGGTGGTTTTTTTGGTACATATATTGGAAATTTATTAGTATTTTGAACCTAATTTCTCTACTTTCACAAAAAGCAACTTTACAACACAAACATTTCTGGTGTTTTTTCTAAACTTGAAACATAATATTGAATTGCAGGATGGTGCTCCCTCTGTGACTCAGAGCTCAGATCACCTCTTTACAAACTAAAGGCCATTCTTTCACTGAAAAGCTGCTCTGCTTGTCTTACAACTGTGTGTGACAGACATCTCGAAAACTAATTTTGAAAAATTATTTTAAGATTCTAAGATCAGGAACCTGAAGCCAGGCTCTGTCACATACTCACATTTAGGCACTTGAATAACTCTTCCTGCTTTCAAAAATTACCGTTGTATAGAAACAAGATAACGCGATTTCTTTTTGTATGATGTGGCTTGTATAAACAATATGCCAAACTGCTCCACTGTATCAAGTAAAATAATAATAGAATAATAGAATGGGTTGGGTTGGAGAAACTGAGAAATACTGCCAAAAGATAAAAACTGTTCTGCAGTCAGCCTGTCAAATTCTTACTCTAAGCAGACCAAAGCAATATGCTTTTTTCCCAGTTAATTATGTAGCCAGCTCACAATGAAGTGAGTTTAGGATCCTACAAACTATTTTATTTTGGTAAATAAAAATATGATAGTCTATGAGGAGACTGGAGGTGAAAGCTGGTCTGAATTCATCTCAGTCTGGTTTAGCATATTTGAAATGAATTTATTAAGTTCTTCATAGTTTCCCAGTGGACGCTTATACATGTACCACAGCAGAGCACTTCGTTAAATTCTGTGTGGGAGAGGCCAAAGATTAGAGCTGCCAAGAGGCGACATCACTTCAGTACTGAGGAAAACTGGCAGAGCTCGGAAACAGACTTTCTCTCAGGAAGCTGAGGAGCCGCATGAGGAGATACAGGGGCCTTGGATTTTGCAAGCTAGCAACTTGAAAACGGTTTCCACTTCTAAACATCTGGTATTGTGTTGCTCAGGTTCCTCGTGAAACCTTCACCACCTTCTTCCCAGCCCTGTATGCTGGGGGATGGGATACTGAGCTTGTAGATGTGGCCAGAGATCAGAAGCGCAACTCCAACCTCCACTCTGGACCTGCTGGATGACCCTGAGCAAATCCCCTCACCTCTCTCTGCCCGTGTTTCTGTCTTGTCCACTAGGCTGTCAGCTCTTCCTAGCGAAAGACCTTGTATTTATAACAACACAACAAAATTTCCATCTTACTGGGCTGAGACACTGGCAGAATTTTAGAACTCTGATGCAACATGTATAATTTTTACTGTTGTTCAGGGCTGGAGATTTTTGGCAGAGAGATTTGAAAAAGGAAGTTTCAGGTTGTGGAGGAAGCCAGAAAAAGAGAGCTCTGAATTGACAGGACCCATGGAGGGTAAAGGATAATGACAATCCTGAAGCTGAAGATCATGGAGGATATATCGTTTCAACCCTTGCCACAACACAGGGGGTTTTATAAAAGTTATCTATTTTGTTTAGCAGACTGTGCTATCAGCTCTAGTATATTCCTGATGTTTATCATATGGACTAGAATAAACTTTAAAATTTTAAATGCAACAAAACAGCCTCTTCAAACAGTCTCCTCATCTTCTGATGAAGAAAACATTTCAATAAAACCGCAAGAAAGCTTTCCAAAGTATCTCAGTTGCTCAGCTGTGCTCACGTTGGAAGAAACATGTCTGAGAACAAAGCTGTCAGAGGATCCTAATATGCACAAGGCAGAAAACAACAAAAAAAGGCAATGTCAACAACAGCACAATTGCTGAGCTATTTCAGCAGTCTTTCCTCAGTTTTTCTAGTTTAGTTTATACACTGTGAGTCTGTAGCCTAACTGAATTGTATTTTGGCTGTTCAAATAAATTTAGAAGTCTGGCCTTTGGTGTTTACAAAGCAAACTCCTGTTGAGTTTGGTCACAACTGGAAAAACACAGAGGAAAAATTTAGTAAGCAACTTAGGATTCAGCTCAACTTTATTTTACTGCATTTTTTCTCCGAGAAACAATCAGTCATAAAAATGGTGTCTTGCTGGAGTGTCCTCCCAAGCTTTACCTGACAGTGGAAAATAGATGGCTTATCCGACATTATAAAGAGATGCTTGAAGGGACCTACCATGGATTTCATTGACTGTGTATGTATCAGCTAGAATGAGAAGTGCCGTTGCACAACTGATTGCATTGCTCTTGTCTGGGAAGTCAAATACCAATACTATTGACAGGGATTAGAGGTAATAGCTAATGAAGACAGGATCCTTATGTTTTAGCTGATCCATCTCTTCCAGCAGATACTTGCCAGAGTCACCACTTCTGTGTGTAGCTGAGAGAATAAGCAATGCAGCCAAGTAGCAAATGTATAAACCAGTATAAATAAATGCTTATATTACACCAGTGGAGGGTTCTGGCCAGCAATAGGCCCATGTTTTGCAGTTCAAAAAATTAACTGAATAAGAGAAAACATGAATAAAGATGCTGTGATAAATTACATTTGTGGTTAGAAAGACTGTAATTCCTAGGCAGTGGGAATAGCAGATGCTTGAGGAAACCCCAAGTTAACGGAGTTAAGTACCAAATGTCATTGAATTTCAACCGCTATGTTAGTTATCTGATTGGACTGCAATAAGAAAGCTGCTTTTTAAAGGCCCTACAGCATTATTTTTACATCAGTAACTTTTGATCAAGTTTACTTGGGCAATTTTTTTTTCTTTTTTTCCCCAAGGATGGCCTTCTCTGACCAGTGAAGGAGAAGTCCTCATGCCTGAAGTTTGTCATGGCCTCCAGTTACATGTTGTTTATTTTCCAGTGCCAGTTTATTTCCAATACCAGCAAATACTTTTGAATCTGTTCAAGGATACATGGAATAGAAGAAAGCAGAGGCTGGTTTTAAAGTTTGGTTTTTTTTCTTAGGATGGAGCTAGTGGAAGAATTGTCTTGATATTTGACCAAGCAAATTACGCCAGCTAGTAGGTGCTTTAATTTGTATGCCTGAGGCTTAAACAATGCCACATCCACTTAGGGACCTGAGCATTACTGTTCTGCTCCTGTTACAGTTAGCGATATCGAATCGTGTTACTGTGGATGTGTGTCTGTAAGTCGAACTGGCTTCACGTGTGCTTATATGTATATTTCTAGCATGGGGATGGGGGATGAAAAATAAATCTAAAGATGATGGAGAACAAGTGATTTTTTTAATTTAAATAAAATGATCCATTGGTACATGCTTGTGGACCAAATGAACAAAGGTGTCACAAGTAATCAAAAGTTTAGGGTCCAGAATCCCTACTAATCCAAAGTGATCTTGAATGCAGGATGTCAAAAGCTTTAAAATTGATATGAGAACAGTCCTAGATCAGCATGACATGGCAAACAACCAGTTGAAGCACTGAGCTAAATAAGTCACACTAATATGCAGGAGACCTTATTTATTTATTTTGAAATAAATAACTATCTATAGCTTTTCCCATCAGGATATGTCCCCTAAAATGCTGTGGCTTGTTTTATGGATGCGCATGATGCAAGCATATACCAATGAGATAAAGGTCATCTGGTTACATGTTTGTGTCAAGCACGTCATGTATGTTATGAATATTCTGATTACCAACTGGAGCATCAAACCGGTGCCTAAGTTACAGAATCACAGAATCACAGAATCACAGAATAGTCAGGGTTGGAAGGGACCTCTGGAGATCATCTAGTCCAACCCCCCCACCAGAGCAGGGTCACCTACAACAGGTTGCACAGGACAGCGTCCAGGCGGGGTTTGAATGTCTCCAGAGTGGGAGACTCCACAACCTCTCTGGGCAGCCTGTTCCAGTGCTCCACCACCCTCAAAGTAAAGAAGTTCCTCCTCATGTTAAGATGGAACTTCCTATGTTCAAGCTTGTGCCCATTACCCCTCGTCCTATCAATGGGCACCACTGAAAAAAGACTGCTCCCATCCCCCTGGCATCCTCCCTTCAAGTATTTGAAAGCATTAACAAGATCCCCCCTCAATCTTCTTTTCTCCAGACTAAAGAGACCCAAATCCCTCAGCCTCTCCTCATATGAAAGATGTTCCAATCCCCTAATCATCAAGTTATTCCAGTGCTCAGTCGTCTTCTACAATAAGTTATCACCACATACTCTCCTACCTACTGAGGTTAGTACTGTGTATCCCATCTACAGTCAATGCCCTGCCCCGATACTGCCACTGTTCTTACTATGTGACTACAGACTTGGAACGAATTGACAAAGAGCCCCACTAATAACAGGACTGGGAAATGAGCAGCAAGTGCCAAATTCATCAAGGCCAAGTATTTTCTCTTTCCTTGCCCTCAGTAAAGACAGTCCTCTCTAGGTTGTCTGCTCCCCTCTACTTGATAGAAAATACTAAAAGAAACCTGTTATGGAACTATTCCCAACAAGTGTCACGGTATTTTATGTGATCAAAGCAGGACAATAACAACCACAGGAATTTCTAGAATGCTGGCTGTACAGAAAAGAGGAAATCTTCGGATAGATAAAATACAGGACTGAATGCAGGAGATCTGAGTTCTGTTAGTACTTCTGCTGGAGATTTCCTCTGTCAGAATATTTGATTTGGTCACTGTTTGAATGCAGATTTGTCCTTCTGTAAAACAGGAATATTGCCCTTTGCAGAGGTAGATATTTTCTGCCACCTATCTTGGAGAAGCTATCTTATTGGGAAGCTGTGAGACTCCATGCACTGAGAATTTTTAAGTCTTTTGACATTTAAAAATGTGCAGGTGAAGCTCCTGTGGAAATCTGATTCAAATTTATTTCAAGCAAAGTTTTTTTAGAGGCAGCACTGATTTTCAGTTCAGAGGCTATGTGTATGACTACGCTTTGTACTGGCCCTTAATAAGGTTTGCAGTTACACCAGCAATAACAGCATGCTAACAATATTGGGAATAGTTTAGCTTACTCTGCACTGACATGTAAAATAGTCTCGAGCTCAGAGAATTGGAATCTGTTGCCTTTTTCAGTTACAGAATGCTCTGTCACACAGACATAATTTAGTTATAAATGATCTGTTAATCCATGTAGCATCATTTCAAAAGTGGAAGCCTAATGACGACGGTAAGAATGATAACACCAACAAGATGGTCAAAAGAGGAAGGACTTGCTTGTCAGGAAGAAGTCCGTGTGCATTGCTCATAGTCAACAATATCAGCCAAAAAAATGCCAGTATTTTAATTAACTATGCCTTAAGTGGAACTGGAGAGTTCTCTGTCCCCAACCATCCAAGCTACCATACAGTTAAAGCCAAAATTATCTATAAAGAGACTGTACGGTCAAGTTGTTGGCTTTGTGTTTCTCACTGGGGTCCTTGCCCCGTGACTGCCAGCACTGCACACATGCCAGTTCACACCCAAGCTTTGGGGAGCCCAGGCAGGGAGGAGAGGACAGACTCTATCAGAACTTGGACATACTGCCCAGCCACAAGTCATCATCCTGCGTGGATGATAAAGACGCTGTAGATGTGACTTATAAGATCATACAGCAAGGGGAGTTTGAACTCTGGTGAAAATTATATCAATAATTTCATGAAGAAATTGGTGAGAAGAAATACTTGATGCTAAGCACAGCTCTGGGTTAGGGATTAGCAAGGAGTGCTGGGTCACTTTAGTTGTAAATATAAATATGTTCAGAAACCAATCCATTTTGTCTGGAAAAATGTCTGTTATACTTTGCCACAGAACCAATTGGGCTGAAAAGCAAGTAATCACAAGCTAAAGTGAAAGTTTTAAACCATGATCAAAGATTTGAACATTCAGTGGTCTTGCATTCTCCCCTTGTTTTAGAAGGACCTGAAATAAAATTCTGAGCAAAACACCTTACTTTTGTGAACAGCCTCTGGTAAAACAACAAAGAAGATACTTTAAAACCTATTTAACTTCCTATAGCAAGTGCCCTTCAGGTCCTGCATATCAAGTCAACAGGTAAATTGCAATGACAGAGTCATTTTTAAGGGGCACTTTTTTGCGTATTCTCTTCAGCACAATTTTCTCCTTGTCATTTTTTGAAAAGCCTATTACTCATCATTAGAGTTTTTCAGTCTTTTATTTATACAGTGATACAAGCAAACACTTCCTGCATATATTCTGCTCTTACATAAGACCTGAACATTTTTTTTTAATGTGCCTTTCTTGAAATAAAAAAAGCAACGTGAAAAGTATTGTTAAAAATATCACCCAGTCTCATCCACTGCTGCAGCAGCTTTGCTGTGTTCACCCAGCTGCGTGTTCCTAACAGAAATCTTGTTAAAATGCAAACTGGAACTACATATTAATTCCACTAATGCGTAGCTATGTTTTGCTGAAACAACAGTCTGACCTAGATTTGCTAAACTGCTGCTGGAGTAGCAGGTAAGTAAGCCATGGTGGCCAAGACAGAAGAATGGGGCTCAGAAGGCAATTCTATCCCAGCGTTTCTGCACTCTGCCTCGGTGACTTCGGGCAAACTATATAGAGCCTTTTCCCTCTTTCTAACCATCTTCAAACTGTTAATTCAAACTGATGTTTAGCTTCATTACCGAGGTGATGTTAAATGTGTTGGAACCCACAAGCACTGCCTCTGAAGTAAGTCCTTGCTTTGTAAATCAAAATTGTGACACATTGGGGAATCTGTCTATCTGCAGCTCATGAATTCTAATTTTACTGTGAAATTACGCTATCACCAAACATATCCGAGAAAGTAAGATCTGCCATATGCTATCTGTGCTGTATCATATCTTGACCAGTCTTCACAAAATATGACCCTTTGAACATCAGTGGTTTCCTATTGAAATGCAAACCCTGTGTAGCAATAACTGGTTGAAGCGAGGCAAGTAATCTATCCAAATTTTCTGTGAGAGGAGGAATTATAGAATACAAAACCTCTTGTAGGAAACAAAAGTATTGGGTGTGAAACTCGCATAGCAAGACTGGAAGCACATGGCAAATAAGAGGATGAAAGGAATATGTCTTTGTTGTTGGGGAAAACCTTTTAAATCAGGCAGCAACTAGGTGCAGAGCAAGTTTACTTAGAACAGAGATGAAGACAGAGACTCAATGGTCCCAACAGAGCTATGTTGAAAAAGGGATTCAGGAATGGCCTGAATCAAAAGATCTTTTTGGAGTAATGCAAAAATTGAGGCGTGAAATGTGTATAGAGTTTATTGCTGTGTACAGATCTGAATTCTTCATGCTATATAGGAACAGAATAATTGGGTTTAAGATCTTATGCAAAATGTCTATGTGTGTCATGTCATTTACTATAGCATTTCTTTGAAGGGTTAAATTATAAATGCAGAGTGCCTGCTGTGTACACACTCCAGCGAAGAGCATAATTAAGCTACTGGGGAAATAGCACCTGTCTGGAAGACCTGAAGCAGTCAGAGGCAAGGTCTCCATTTTTGTAGTAAGGAATAGCAGAACCATGTGCTGGAAATATGATGCGAAGGCAAAAGGGAGTGTTTACAATATAATAACCCAGCCTAAAACATGAAGCCTAAAACAACAGTATTCCCTTATCTAGCTGCAACCTTGACAGGTTTTGCATGTATGAGAAAAGCATAAATCCTCACTTGAGAGCATTTAAAGAGAAAAGTTACAGAAGAAGAAGTAAATGCTTGCTGTAGAAATCTTATTTTGCATATTGCAACTCACACCATACTGTGTTTGGTTATATTGTTCTTTTCTTTTACTGTGTCCTGTTCTATCTAAAGCAGCGTAATTCAAGCAAAGAGGGAAACTCCATTCCCTTCCACAAAAAGTGAAGAGAAAATCATTTCACAAGAAACCAAAATTACTTCCTTGGTTTAACCACCAGACCAAAGGTTTATAATTCTCCTAGTTTTGTTTTAGGCTTCTTACACAGATATTGTGCACTTGATACACACACACTTTTAGAAGCTGAATGTAACAGCGAGGGGAATAACACGAGCAGACTTCATAGACCTGGATTGGCTACAGCTACGTTATCACAGGTGAATTGGGGAATGAGAACCCAGCAGCAGCAGATACAAAGGAACTCACTTCCCATAACCATGGGAACAGACTATTAATATGTAGTTAATATTATATCTAGCTTAGACCGGGGTGAGAATTCATGAGGCTGGTTTCAGGCCAAGGGGAAACATTTCCTCACATTTACTTCCCACACTAAACGTAAGTGCAGTGTTCTGCACTCATCACACCAGACCTACTCCCCGCTGGGGCCCAGAGTGGTACAGGTCCCATCTAGGTATGCACACATACGTGACTGCTTTTCTGGTGAATGAACCTGTGTACATTACACAGAGTTTATGCAAGCCTTTGGAGTAGGCTGAGAGAGGTCAGGTGCTAGTTTCAAGCAAAAGTTTGAATGAAGCAGGCAGACAGGACGTCATTTGGCAGAAACCCCAATTAATACATCCAAATACTTTCACCACATTTAAATTGCTGGAGTGAGATTATCCTGGCTCAGCGCTTTATATCCTATCACCGAAAAGTTTTTGATCTGGAATTAGTCCCCTATTGTTAGAATTACTGTGGACACAAATTTATTCAGCTAATAGCTTCTCTTCTCTGTGCTGCTGGCGCAGTGTAGAGCTGGAGGGTGACCACCACCCCAGCGCATCTACACACATCAAAGTGTCTACTCTAAGGCAACCAGTGATTGTGGTGGGGTTGGGGTTTTTTTGGAGAGGAGCCTTTCAGTTATCTTGGCTTATCATGGGGGTTTGCTGAATCTCAGGTGCTGCTGATATTCCTGCTAATTTTTAAAGAGGAGGAGAAGTTTGATGTGTAATAATAAAACAATGATTTTGTGCTGTTAATCAGCTTGAGCATTGCTTTGTATAAGTGCAATCCATTCCCATGAAAACTTTAATCTTCTGCTTCTCAGCAGAGTAACTAACTCAGGTGGGGCTCCAGACTGCCACAGCTAACTCCTTAGATGATTTGAAACTAACCTGGGTAAGCCCACATGCTTGTCTGCAGCACTGATGTTCCTCAAGGTGTTCCAAAACCACAGGTAGAAAAGTGTAAACTTTCTACAAGGCTTGCAAAAAGTTAGTTAGTTAGTTGCTAGCTATCTTTTTGGGGGTAAATCTTTCTTCTGGATGACTAAGTACAGTCACTGTCTCAAGAGTGGTTGTGTTGCAGTCAGAACTTGTATATTTTTGATCATAAATTCGTTGGTAAAAGAGAATATTTCAGTCTTGTACAACACTGGGCATATTGTCTGTGATTAAAATAGCAGGTAATAACCATTATGATGATTCAGCTACATGGAGAGAAGTCAGTTCCTACCAAAGAAAAGTCAGAAAAGCAGGAAAAAAAGAAAGCTGATACTTGAATTTATCAAATCCATTCAGATGTAATGGATGCAAAAAGATGCAGCCTTGTACTGTATTCAGACAGCTACCAACTCAGATGGAGACGAACTGCCAGATGCAATCAGCTGCAGTGGAATCAGATCCAATGACCTGACTTTTTCTTTGCCTTCTCCTCAGCATTTGCAAAACTTTTCAGAATCACTAAGATCTGCCATTCTTCCCCTAGACTAATGCTGGCAAAGTTTCAATCAGTCATAGCTTTACCGACAATTAATCAGTGCTATATCATTAGTTCAGTCAAGTAGTGACTTATTGCACTAGGAAAATGGTTTAGTTTAAGAGGTATTAACCCTGTTTTTTTAGGGATTTTTATTTGTAAAAGCCGTCTTTGATTAAACTTAATAGCCATATCACAGTAGGAGAACTGCCAATGTGAGAGGCAAATTATGTAGGACCCCAGAACATTTTAGGAAAATATTAGGACCCACAAGTGATTACTGTTTAGTTACCGGTTTATATGGATAAATTAATCTTGTGGAGTTCAAGATTTTGAAAAATCTACCAAGCTGATGAAAAATCTACCAGGCTGTTTGTGCCTTCCGTGTATACTTAACACTTTCACCAACTTCACCAGTCTCTACTGTTTCCTTGAGTTTCACAAGTAGAGTCTGTACCATGAAGTCTTTCACCAACAACAGGAGCATGTCCACTTGTACAATCTCCAAACTTCAGGGTAGTCAAACAGTGAGAAAGAATATTGCCAGTTTCTTAAGCTCCATTAAGGCT
This sequence comes from Ibidorhyncha struthersii, assembly GCA_013398815.1. Lineage (NCBI taxonomy): Eukaryota > Metazoa > Chordata > Aves > Charadriiformes > Charadriidae > Ibidorhyncha > Ibidorhyncha struthersii. The sequence continues at coordinate 1,018,807 of VZSZ01001855.1, forward strand.
CTGGTCCCACAGTGCATTCACCCACATGAAGAATCACCAAATTCAGTGGGTTCTCTAAGGATATCAGCACATGCTCTCAAACCACTTCTTACAAGGGGAAGAATTACAGCAGAAGCGGCAATGCCCCTATAGCAACCTGTCAGCTGCACAGCAGAGAAAAAGTTAACTGATCAAAACTTATTTTGCAGCCATGTAATTAAACTCAGTTCTTTGATTCACGAAGACATATATTCAAGCTTTTGAACTTTTGAATTGCTTTATTTTGTACAACATATTGCCTTCATGACCACGCATTTCCTAGTAATAAATTATCAGAACATTTAAGTAAGTCTGCACCAACATTCTCTTTTTTTCTGCCTCAGACTTAAGAAATGTCACAACAGTTGGTGTAAATGGTCAGCATGAGACTGAGTCAGATGAGAGAGTTTTGGAGTGGTTCTGGTTTCCCCCAGAATATCCAGTCTTGCCTTCTAAGCTAAGTGTGAAAGGACCCTGCCTTAACTAACAGCAAGTATGTGGATGTTACCAAATCAAAACAATCCAAACCAGGGGTTCATCCTTCATTTTTAATTAGAACCCATAGGTTGGTGTTAAAAGGCTGATTAGACTTACATTTAATAAGATTCATCTACTGACAGTTGCTGTAAGACTTACAAAGCTTTGCTGTTGTGTCCTAAATTGCAAGAATAGACAGATTAAAGCTGAAGCCAGGAATTTTCCAATTAAGATAAGCAATTGGTAACCTTAAAGAAAAGGTAAAAGAATTGATCCCCTGCATTACCTCCTTACTCTCAATAAAGGAGAGTGAACGGGAAGAGATAATTACTCTTTTCTGAGCTACAGAAGAAACTGTGCAGAGCAGTTGCACTGGATGGCTCTGGCAAACACCTTCACTAGTGAGAAAAAAGATATACCTTTAAGATTTTGCCAGGGTATACCAGCCCTGGGGTATATTGTAAAGGCTAATCAGCCAGTCTGACAGGCAGCTGAGATGCTAAATCAGCTCAGAAGGATACTTATAATCTTAGTAATACATTCTCTTACTTCATCTATTTGTAATTTTATTCTATTATTGCAAATGTGTATTATTTTCTAGCTAACTGTAGGTTTTTATCCTTAAACCTTTTCAAAGGATTTAAGGATCTGACAAACTACAAAGCAGCCCCGTTCTTTATCCCTGAAGTCAAAGAGCTGATATACTCTTTGTTGTGCCCCGCATCCCAATATCTTTATCCATGGTCTCCAAAGAGTATCAGAGTGCTGAACTTCTGCTTCAGCCAAGCCGAGAAAAGATAGTTTAAGGGGCTGTGAAAGTCATTGCCAATGGCCTGTGCAAGGTAGATATGTTTCCTGATTTTAGCAAAGTATTTGGGAAACTGTCTAAACTTCAGTGTCCTTAGACCATCATAGAGCACAGCATATATTATAAACTCTGTAGTATGCAGCTACTTCCTGGAAAAATAATTACAAAGCATTTTGTGTTTAATACTGTATTGCTAACTGATTGCTTTGAACAAGTGTTTTAAAAGCAGTACTGAAATTACTGTACTAATGTGACAAAGTTGCTGCTGGGATTGTTTGTGATCAGAGGGCCCTTTATTCCTTCGTTACTAGTAATAGCCGCAAGTAACAACGAAGGGATTCTTCTTAGGAACAATGATCACAATAATGCACATTTAAGATCTTGCCCCTACTGATATTCGAAGTCTTGTTGTTCACACACACATTCCTGTCACAAGCCTTTTCTTTTCCTCACTAACAGTTGGTAGAATCAGTGTAAGAACCTCTGCTGACATGACCTGCATGAAATTATGTCACGTAGTCTCCCGCACACATCTGCATGCAGGATATTTGTATCAGTGTGCTGTTGAAAAGTACCACGCAGCCTCAAGTTTCCTCACCCGTTCATCCATCTGAAGTTATATCACTGTGGCATCTCAGCCTCCTGAAACATATGCCTCTATGCCTTTTGGCTCTTTCTTTGATAATACTGATGAAGTATCTTTGTTGTGTGTGCATAGGGAAAAAAAAGAATAAAGAGGAGAGAATGTGGCAGTTCAGAGGTGCAGCACAGCTGGATACTTTTGTCGGTGTAGGGAAAGCAGAAGAGTAGAGAGCAGAGGTGTACTTGTCCTTGCTTTCCTGCAGATCTCAAGCCAAGGTCAAGAGCAAGAGTGAGAATCAGTAGCCATGTACAGGGGCCAGGCAACTTGAGTCAGGGGGTCCAAGTGTAATTCTTCTTAAATATCCTAAACCAGCTATAAAAAACATATCCCAGAATTGTCTTTACATGAATTTGAGCAACACATTTATATCTGCATTTTTAAATCTTAATAAGCAGTCTACTACGAAATATTCATACTAGGTTGCATTTGCCACAGAAAATACTGTAAAGGAGTTGTACAGAGATCTGGACTTACGAAGACCAGTGTTTCTCTTATATCTTCTGTCAGCTCCCAATGAGCAGCTAAACTAACAACAGAGAAGGAGTGACGTTAGAGATTCCCAAGTGGCTTTTGCTACTTAACTCGCTGGCAGAAAGTCACAGTACATCTCAGCAGGAACACAGGCAGAAAGACAAAAGGGGAAGAAAGCATTCACCAGATGATTGGAGAGGCCCATCAAAGGAGAGAAGGGGAAGAGAAATAATTGCTAGGAAGTTTTATTAGTGTGTTTCCAACTTAGGCACATGCATAGAGCTACTGAAGACGAAGATGACAACCAATAATAATGCTTTTCTAGAGAGGCAGGTCTAGGTCACGGCTGCGTTCATGCTGGTCAGATCTGATTGACTGTGACAAACAGTGCTGAGTAATTGCTCTAATCACTCCGGTAGGCATTGTACCTTGGCCCAGCAAAAGAATGATGCAATAGCGGCTTCAGAAGCCTGCCGCCCCTTCAACCTGACATCTCTGACAGCAGTGCATTCGTTTTAATGGGAGGGTTATTTGGAGTTGCTGCTGTTCAACAGGGGAGAGCCCAACGAGTATTTCTAAGTTGGCCAGAGATAAGGGCCTCATTAAAGTGCTCAGGAGTACTTATTTGCAGGTTGACTTGCTGTGATGATCAGTTGGTGGAAAACTATAACAACGAGAAGCGCAAAAACATGTCATAGAGCATCGGCTGCAGGTTTGTGCTTCTCTCCAGCAGCGAACAATTAGGGTGGTGTGTCATCAAAACTTTCATGTCAACAAAGCAACACATTCGCTTTAAATGAGACAAAGTCAAATCTACTTAAAGGAAACCGAAACTGGAACACTCTTCCGAAGTGCGTGCAGCTTCAGGACGGCAGACTGTTTTAGAAGAGTATTGGGTGAAAAACTCCGTGAGGAATCTGTAATTCCCTCCTGTAATTCCCTGTTTTTTTCCTCCTTCGTGTTTACATACTCTCTGCTTATGGCAACAAGGTTGTGTGAAGTCGGCTCTCCCTTCTAAAGCAGATGAAGCAGCCTGAAAAATTTCCATCTTTTCTGTCACAGGATGCCTTCAGAATGACTGTTGTGTAGAAAGGAGCAGTTTGTCTGCCTCCTTGTAAAGGGATGCTACACTTGTGAAGGTCTCCAGCCACTCCACTCTCCTAACTACTTGCTGCCTCTGGAAGTCAAGTGTGCTCAGGGCTCTCCATAACTGCGGAAGGCTGATGCATACATTAAGTGCCTGAGATGAACTTGAGTCTCTGGTTTGCTGGCTGCCACAAGACACATCTGTCTCACAAACAGTATGTACTACATGGTATATTGCCCACTCTCTCAGTATCAAAAGCAAACACTGCTTGCTGGGATGCACTCCCAAGTATCTCATCTGTAAACACTAAGTGAATTGTCATTGAAATATAGAGCATAGCTTTCTATTATGAGAGCTAAAATGTTTAACACATGGGTGAGTCCCCTCTGGGGGACTAACACTTGGCAGAGCTGGCCTCCCTTAATAACATGATGTTCTCCAATGGAATGACTACAATAGATAATACTAAGTGGATGTAACCGAAAGGCATACTGGCAAATACTTTGTTTATTTTTACTTACTTCTGTGTGTGTGTGTGTGTGCACATGCAGAGGGTCTGTAAGGAGGTCAGGCTGCTTGACCTTCAGAAAATAGGAGGAGCTGCAAATTCAGCAGCGCTGTTGTTTGCACTGCTTTAAACATTTATCCCCCTGTAATGGAGGAAATCCAGAGCTGCCCTTTAGGGCAAGTTTATAGTTGGTTTTGTATCTCAACAGTCCTTTTTGGTGCCCAAACATGGGGCTCGAAGGGTTCAAGATAACGACAGATTTTGGATTTTTCTCTTCCATCTCTGTTCTATTAAACTGTCTTTATCTCCAAAAAGGACTGTTGTGGTTTAAACCCAGCTGGCAACAAAGCACCATGCAGCAGCTCATTCAGTTCCCCCCGGTGAGATGAGGGAGACAATCAGAAGGGTAAAAGTGAGAAAAGTCATGGATTGAGATAAGGACAGTTTAATAAGTAAAGCAAAAACCACACATGCAAGAAAAGCAAAACAAGGAATTCATTCACCACTTCCCATGGGCAGGCAGGTGTTCAGCCATCTCCAAGAAAGCAGGGCTCCAACACACGTAATGGTTACTTGGGAAGACAAAACGCCATCGCTCCTAACATCCCACCCCCTTCCTTCTTCTTCCCTGTTTTATATGCTGAGCACGACATCATACAGCATGGAATATGTCTTTGGTCAGTTGGGGTCATCTGCTCCCTCCCAACTTCTTGTACACCCCCAGCCTACTCACTGGCGGGGTGGTGTGAAAAGTGGCAGAAAAGACCTTGACTCTGTGTAAGCACTGCTCAGCAATAACCAAAACATCTATGTATTTTCAACACCATTTCCAGCACAAATCCAAAACACAGCCCCATGCTACCTATGGTGTAGACAGTGAACTCTACCCCAGCCAAAACCAGCACAGTACGAGACAAAAAAGGGAGACTCAGAGAACGTGAATGAGCATCAGTCGACTGAAGGAGCGTTGTGGCTTCCTCATCGATGACCTGTGCACGGGAAAGGCAGGATGTGTTTGGGAAGGCAGCTGTATTTGCCTTCTCTCAGAAGTTTTATCCAGGAAAGGTGAGTTTGAACAAATTGGCACACCCTTACTAGGGCTATAAATGATGGAAGTCTGGGGAAGGACCTGCAGGATCATTTTAGTAATACCACAAAATGTTTTGCACCTCTTTGCTAAGTTTGATTTTAATTGTCATTTTGCAGATCCTCAAGGCCAGGTCAGTTAAGGGAGACTTCTTCAGCAATCCTGAAAATATCTCTTTAAACTAAAGTCCATTCAGCTGGGACTTTTCTGATGGAGTAAGACAAAGGAAGAAAAAAGCCTCCAAAGGTACAGATCACAATGGAGGGGAAGAAATTTGGGGAAAAGTAAAGCCCTAGAAAAGGTATTTGTAAATGTTTTGGGTTTAGTTGTTTGGTTTTGGTGTTTAGGGTTTTTTTTTCTTTTTCAAAAATTAACTTTGCCTAGATCTTGTGCTCCATTTCCCATATAAGCAGACATGGAAGCTTAATGACAGATTTTCAGAAAAAAAATCATGAACTTGCTGAGGAGGCAGCAAAGGCAGTGCTTGAGAGTCACACATGTAAAGGGATGCAGCATTAGCCCTTGTTTTCTTCAAGACTGACCTAAATGTCTTCATTAAGTTGCAAAGCTGTTCACCCAAAATACAGCCTGTTGAGCTAGTGCGTTCTTACCGTGGCTTGGCATGGGAGTTCTTGGGCCAATGAAGTCTCTCCTGAGCTAACTACTGAAACATTGCTATCCTTGTATCCTATAATTTTATTTAGGGTTGGATGAGGGAATGTTTGGAATACTGGAAAATTTTAAAAATTACGTAGCTTCTGATAATCATTGGTGTGAAAGGGAATTTATTTTGATTTATTGGTCCAATTTTTTCCTTTTGTCATATCAGTATTAATGAGTGACTCTGTTTATTTCATTGAAAGTAGATATATCCACAGTTGGTATCCACAGATGGGGCTCCAGTGACTTTGATTTGCACAAGGCGTGGATTTGGCCCATGTTCTCAGTAGACCTATTCCAGATACATATGAAGATGCCAACCCAACAGGTATGCAGAACGGTTACAGTTTTAATTGTGGGAATTACTTGTGTAGGGACATTACACTGAAATTTGATTATAGCTGCTTCGACAAGTGTAACACTCTGTAGGAAAATCAATCCTGTTTCTGTAATGAAGAAAAACAAGTCATTTTCAAAAGGAAATATGATTATACATTCACAGCTTAGGCTGAAGAAACAGAAGGCAGCTTAATACAGTGCAGGTTTGCTCAGAGGGAATATCCACTCGCTGAGGCCAGCATAACAAGATTGGATTCCAGTTTAATGTGGTTGTGACTCAAATCCCTTTGGAGAGTTTGTTTGACAATCTGACAAAGTTATCTCAAGAAAAATAGGTTAAAAAACATAAACTTGACTTCAGTAACTGCATTTCCTCTTCAGCATGCAGAGTATTTTGCCTGGAGGCCCCTGCAGCCCGAAGCCCCATAGGTAATACCACTTTGTGCCTTTACATAAACCAAAATGTTTTAGCAGGCATTTTGCTGCAAGAAAAGGCTTGCCATGTGATCTTAATACGGGCAAATAAGGTCTTTCTGATCTCTCTACATGAAAAAGAGAATATGAAGGAGATGAAGTGTAACTGTTGTTACTGCAAGGGCGTGGGCACATCTCCAGTCATTCCTAACTACCTTTTTAGTTATATTTCAGTAGATGCCTACTGCTCTCCTGATGCATTTGAGAAATTCCTGTTTAATGTTGAACCCTTACACTTAGTGTCAAAGCACAAGTGAATGTGCAGCACTGTTCTCCTTCTGCAGATGGGAAATAGAGGCCCAGTGAAATGTGCCATGTCGCCTTTGGGGCTAATTGCTTAGTCACTGGCAGAGCTGAGTCAGTCCCATACTCTATCTTGGGGCATAGTCACAGAGTCACAATGGCAGTAATTGGAGCCTTCAAGATATTACAACCTCTAACTACTCATTACTGTCCCCGTTTGTCATTTACCATCTTTCAGCTGGTGGTTACCAACCCATAGTTCAACCACCAGAACAGATTATGTAAATCCTAATAGATTCAGTGCCTAATCAGCCAGGTCTTCTCAAGTTACCTTCATCTCTCATTTAGGTTGAGCTGGATGAACTGAAACAGGACCGTGCTGGCAGCTCTGTCATAAAATTAAGAAGTGGTCACAAAGAGCTGGGAGAGGTAACTTCTTAAACTTCTCTAGGTGCATTTGCAGTAGTAAATCTGACTACACCCTTATTTCCTGACCACCAGCACATCCTGTGTGACGAATTGCTGCTTCTCAGAGATCACATTCTTCTACATCTCTGGCTGCAATCTAGTCTAATGTTTCACCCGAGAAAGGAACTACATGTATACACTAATAAATATGGGTACACAGAAATGTTATCTGACTAATGCTTTGCTAAGTAAAAAATGTTTTTATAGATCAAGATAGTTAACTTACACTTTGTCTGTCTACTCAACCACTCAGGATATCATGAGAAATGATATATGGTACAATCGCATCATGCCATCTTTGAACGTGTTTCAATGATCTCAGTTTGGCTGAACTTGGGAGAGTACATATGACCTAGCTACACAGAGAAGCCAAGGAGATGTTTAGATGCTACAGTTATTTCAGTTTTAGAGCATCTAAACCCAAATCAGAAATCAGATGACCAAAAGTGCAAATCATTGGCATTTGTTCAAAATAAAAAATAATTGTGGAACTTTAACTTATCAGGATATATGATTTAGCTGAGTATTAGCTGACTACCTTACTTCATTAGCAGATCCCTCTGTAGCCCCTAGAGTGTTCACCAGCCCCTTTTTCTTCACATCCTGTTCCCTGCACTTTGAAGTGACGGTCTCTTGATGTGATAAGCAGACTGAACCCATATCTTGTCCCACTTGTTTGCAAGTTTATTGATGCTTGATACTTTCCTTGCCAGTGCCATTTTTTCCACCATCACACTGGTCATCACCATGACCTTACTCCCCAGTCTATGACATCACATCTGCTAGGGCATTCCACAGATGAAGATCTTATTTTTATCGAGCCCCATCACCTTGGTTTTGTCTCAAGGTCGAGCAGTTGGACACATCAATGCCGACAGCTGTAGCTTGCTGCCTCTCACCTGAAGGGACTCCAAGCCAGGGCCTCCCCAGCAGATCAGTAAGGCATTGCATGCTTAAAGATTGCAGTGGACAGACCCTGGAAAGACAACCCCAACTAGATGCAAGCACTGTGCCCTAGGATTCTCAGGAAAAGTAAGTGTGGCGTGGGATATTTTTGGAAGCACCAAATTACATGAGTGGTTGACCATGACTGCAGACTGTCCTGTCTCCAGGGCATCAGCTGAGGAGTACAGAGAACACAAGCTTCATGAGTTCTCTGAGACCAGCTGAAGATGACCCCAGCACAGTGTTGCAGTGACTCAAGATGCTGACAAACAATCGGGACATGTTTCAGGACAGAGGGAGAGGATACGTACTCAGCCGAGCAATGCATGCTATAAATTCCTGCGTGTCACGCTCACATAATGAGCTGGGACCCTTCCAGAGAGCATTCTGAACTTCAGCACTGTCTTTTTGACTTTTCAGCCCCAAATTTATTGGGATCTGAATGGAGTCAATAGCTGCCACCTTCCAGATGATAGCTAAAATCCCTTTCTCGTCAGTGTTCAGTGAGCATCACTGGTCGGGTGGGCGCCTTCCTGAAAAACAGCTGCAAGCAGATATTTGGGAACATCTCCTTTCACAAGTTCTCCCCATATTGCTGATCTCCCCATATTGAAGTATAACCTTCTGCTGGTAGTCACAGCTCTTCTCACAGACCCAGATGTTTCAGGGAACAGGAACCTGCAATTTCTCGTCCTTACTGTACTGAGTTTTATCAGCAATGACAAAAGGTTTAGCAAAACAATCAGTTCTGCCCCCTGTTCCCCCTTCCCTGCTTGTGCAGCCCAGCATGAAACACCATTCCCCAGGCATCATGACTGCACATCTCTATCACCAGCCTCTAGAAGAAAAAAGGCCACTTTCAGGGGCGTAGCCAGCAACAGGTCCATGTTGCCACCTACCGCATCCTGGAAACCGTGATGCCCTGGCACGTGGTGACATGCAAACAGTACCTTACTTGTGGCACGGTGGTTTTCTAGGGTTGTTCCTGTGGTAATAACAGCCTCATAAGCAGGAGCTAACTTTCCTCCCACAGTGCAACAGGCCATCACCCCAAACTACACTTGAGAGATGAGAATGGATGGCATATGGGATTCGCTGTCCTCTGGGCTATCTCATGGCACCAGCTGACACAAACGCTATCTGATGCGCTGTGAATAATTCAACAGGAATGCACGCCTGTCTGCACCAAATTTGTATTGCCAGGTGATCCAGTAATGCATAAATCCAATCATAGTGATCATCTGACCACAGCCTAAATGTTCAATGCTTGGCTCTATCATTAATCTCACCGTGTGACTTTAGACAAGTCATTTTCCCTTCCCTGAGAATCACTTTCCCACAGCTGGAAAATGGGACATAACAGGTTCCTGTAAACCCGTACCTCTTGGGGGTTTACTGTCCCACTGCATGATATAACTAAATCCTGCTAGGATAGAATGAGAGTTTGCAAACAAAAAGAAATAATGATAATAATAAAAAAAAAAAAAAAGAGAGATGTGAGAACAGAGAACAGCTGTGTTTTAAAGGCTGGTTGGAGGTTAACTGTCTCCGAAAATAAGGAGCTTTATTTTTATTCAGAAAATCACTTTTAGAGAAATAAACTGGTCTCTGTCTCTCTGTCCATCCTATAGATGCAATTCATCCAAAGGAGACCTTTCTGAGGACTGTACTCTGGGGCCCACAGATCAACATCAGCATTTGCAAATGTGGGTACTGAGAGAATCTTTCGGTTTCTGTAATTAACTAGATGAAACTGAAATAATATTTGCAGTTTTGTCCATCTGCTCATTTTTCTAACAGGTAGTTTTCTTCTCTTTATTATTGGACCGAAATACTTCTGCGAACAGTATTAAGTGATTTCACAAGATGGCAACCTGTGAAACATCACACAGTTAAAAAATAGATGTGTGGGAATAGCATGATGAAATTTATCTTTGTTCAGCCAAATTATTTAAAATAACAACCAACTGAGAGAAAACTGCATAATGTGGATGAGAAGTCATTCTATACCCTCCTTACCAGCTGTTACAAAAATACACCTTTTAACCTTCCAAAACAACAGTTATGCTGAAGTAGTGTGTGATGTTGAATAAGGTATTGCATTTACACAGCCTATTTTTCTCTCACTACCAATGTCTGTCATACATTGCCACTGTTACTACAGCCCTTAGTGATTAATGGTTTTGCCCATGTTTTGGGCGAAAAGCAGTTTTAACTCAAAGCCATAGAAGAAACAGGGCAAAAACATTATGGGGTAGATTCAATAGCAGACTTGCATGTATCAAATCTGCCTAAAGCCTGTTTTAAGCTCATACATTCTTTTTGGTTTGTTCCTTTTGTTATCCTTTTTCTTTTTTTTTCCATGTATATCCTTATTGCACAAATCTGAGACTGACTGTAAGTGAATTAGTCCGCAGTTTAACAAAGCTGTTAAAGTTAAGCATGTGTTTAAGTATGTGAGTAATCAATAAGCTCGACTCCAGGGACACGAAATAAGCATGTGAATACACAGCTCCCTGAATACATGCCTTGGCATGGCTGAGAAGGGGGAACTCTTCTGCATAAAGCTGATCCCAGAGCTGCTGAGAGTGGGGAACTACAAATTAAAGCAGCCACCCGTGTGCTGAACAATATTCTCTCTAACACAAACGAGCTCCTGAGTTTGGATGTCGTGCTTTGCCCGTCATCGTAATACCTAAGCACATTTGGAAAGTTAAGTCAATCATTTTACACTAGATTTTAAGATTAAAAATGTTTACACTTAAGTTAACAGCCGTGGAAATGTACTTATACTACTTTTTGGCCACAGAGGGAGCGCATATTACTTTACACACCCACCCAAAGGTTACTGATAATTTCAAAAAACCCCAGGCCTAGAGAATGTGAAGAAAATGTATTGTTTGAATCAAGGTTAATTTATAATGCGCTTTGATCTTCTACTAAAAAGTAACAAATTAAGAACATTATCCTATGCCTACCACAGATTTAAAAATATTAAAAATGGAGAACCTCCTTTTACTCATAAAGATCTAACGTCTTTTACTATTGTGCAGGATTATTTCTTAATTAGTATCACATTTGCTAGCATTTTATCCAGCAAAGGTTTAAATATCTCAAAGAACAGAATTTACAGTTTCTATTCATTCTGTCAATGCTGAGATAATGGTGTTACTGGTGTTCCATAAAAATCACTAAATAAGTATTAAAAGTAAGAGAAAAGGTTCTTGCCATTTCCCATGAGAAACAGTTTGTCATGGTACTATACATGTGCCTGAATTTGAGCTACTATTTCAGATTGCGAATTTTAGTAAATCCTTCAGGTAAAATGCAAGGCTGAGTCTCTGCTAAATTACTGAGTCAGAAAATCAATTACCACCACCACCGCAAAACCCTTTTTATTTCTGAATTATATTTAAAGCAGATATTTTCAGACAACAAATCTGGCCCAGTGGTCAGTCAAAACTTCTTCTGTGAAAGGCAGATCTGCCAAAGATTTTTTTTTTTTAATTTAAGCTGTTTCTCTTTTTATTTCTTTATTACAATGAAAAATGTGAGTCTTTTTCTTCTGCTTGGGTTTTTTTTTCCCCTACACTTGTTTGCTTTAAAAATAATGGGTAAAATCCTGCGCCACTTAAGCCCCTGGGAGATCTGCCAAGATATCACTCATCTAGTACTGCTTTCACACCATAATGTAAGTATTATGGATGTTGAATCTTAAATAAAAACATCCTCTTTCCAAATGCTTTTTAGTCACTAAAATTAAACAAACTGAAAAAAAAATCAAAACAGTCACGGCTAAAAACCCTTTGTCTCCTAAACACTTCACATTTTTCTCTTGACTTTTCCAATGTTACACTTTAAAGAGTTTTTTAGTTCTCACAGGCAGGCAGGCAAGACAGGACTTGAACAGTGAACATCAAATCCCTGCTTTCCTCTCACCTCCTTTAAAAAATGCCTATCAGACAGTTTTTATATGCATAAAAATAAAAAAGCAAACAATCCTATTATTTTTATGGGTCATGATTAAGACTTCAATTAGTTGGCTTACTCAGTTAATTCAACTTCTAGCTAACGTTTCATTTTTGAGCAAGACATATTGACTCATTCACTGAAGTTCCTAACAAGCAGTTCCACTCTATTCTTCGGAGTAGAGGTTTTTCACTTTTTTTTAATTGGGTTTTTTTTTTCTATTTTCAGGGGGGTTTAATGTTTGCATGTGCAAATAGATTATAGACACTGTTGATTTAGATAATATCTACAGGCAAGCACCAAATGATACTTCCTTTTCCATCAGATGGCTGGCCATTTCAAGAGCATCGGGGCAAGGCAAATTGAAGCTGTGACATTGTAACAGGAATTCTTGTGAAGCACAAAGTACTCAATAAATGACTAAGGTATCTCTTGAGGAACAGCCGACAGCAATTTATACTCAGGCATTTCTACAGCATAAAAAAAAAAGAAGAATGAGACAAATTTATTGCTGTTATTTTTATTGATTAAACTTCATGTTAAATTTGAAGTAAGTGTATTCAGTGGCAGTGTAGTCTCTGAACCCCCTGTCTAATCCAACTAACTTGAGGACAAACTCGCAGTTGTACAGACCATGTGTATTAATGTGCTATTAGCCATGACGCATACACAGTGATGCAGCATAAGAAAATTTGGGAGGGGGGGGATTCTTTATGCTGGAAAGAGGCTTGCAATGTTGCATGACGGGACATGCAAAATATTCTTCTATTAAATAAAATGAAGGATATGCAAGAGCTAGTTAAGGAATAGCTGAAATATGAGCAAATGGGTTATAAATCTTTCTCCATCTGCTGTATGCAAGGCTTTAAGCATGCAGATTCATGTCAAAACACAGACAGATACTGTATTATCATGCACGTGTTGAAAAAGACTTGTAGATGAAGGGAAGATGGTGTTACCTACATACAGCTATAGGGAATTGGATTTCAGAAGAGATGGTCACCTCTTTATTAGGACACTTTACATAAGGCTCCTCACTTAACAATTCTTTTTTTTAAATCATACAAGTACGTACACCTTCGCCTCCCAGTGAGGCAACACACCACGCACAGTGCGTCCACAGGCTAATCCTATTGCGACTATATTTGTGTTTCTTCCATGAGCTCAGCTAGAGGAGGCCCATACCACAGCCCAGTGCCCTCTCTTAAAATGCAGCTCTGGACCTCGCCTGCGCCCCCACCATTACTGGCTCAAACAGACAAATACAGCTGTGGCAAATCTGATTCCACCTGATCTTTCTCTGGGCGCAGGTGAGGGAGATCTGTTACTTTGCTTCAAAAGGAGCAGCTCCTGGTCTGGGAGTGTAATCTTGATCTCTCTTCATAGGTTTTTGTTCCTTGCTTTTGCTGGTATTATTCACAAGTGCCTTTCCAGCAAACACAGGGGTTATTTCCATGCTAAAAGGTATGTATTATTACTTCAATGTCACACTTCTTTACAATGTTATTTACAACCATGCACTGTGCTCTAGTTTTTGTTTTCCTGCTTGCATGTGACCCCAAGGGAAAGGCAGGTAACTCTCTTGCTGCAGGCTGTCCCTCACCTCCTCAGTAATAACAGCTCTGAGCATTGGTGTCAAGCTCTGGCAGGAAGGCAGAACATGCATGCCTCTCCCAAACATTGAATGTAAGCTTTTTCTGATACATCTATAGTAACAGCTCCTGGAAGGGCTGCCTGATCTGGATAGAGCTTTTCTGAATTGGATTTGACCCTGGCCTGAGCTGTGAGTTATGCTTTTCTGACTATTCAATAGTCTAGTTCTCATCTAACACCTCCCTCCCTTCCCTCTGAACTTTGAGCCTGACTGATGGGGAAGATGGAAAGTCTTTCCTTGCAGTCTGGCCCCTGGAGTTCCCTGTAGGGAAGGACGTCTCCTGCAGATCAGATGGTGGGCTTTGCAGTTTAGGCTGGTGGGATGCAGACTTGCTAAACCTGAAGTTCTGACCCACAGAAGGCATTTTGGATGTTTCCTCCCATCTCCTTCTCTCTTACCTGCTCCCCAGAAGATGTTATTGTTACTTTGGAGCACCACTCTTCAGAATCTATATGCAAGTCTTCCTGTACGCTATCTCATCCATCAGACTGTAAGTCAGTTAACTTAAGGATGTGTCCCTTGTAGGCTTAGTCCAGTAAGTAAAAGACCCGAATTTGGTCCAGACCAGCAGTCCTATAAAGACAAAGGGTAACATTACCTACTAGTTCAGCTGCCTAGCCCAAATTTACTGTGCTTAATTGAACAGTGATAAATTCAGTTACTCTGTATAGCAGATCCCCTTTTCTTTCCCAAGCATCAATCAGTCCTCACTCAATTTTGTATTTATGGGGATTTTAGGTATTCACCTACAGTCACCATACAGCAAGATATAAATGGGGACAAACTACAAGAGGAAAGACAAACTGATAGATTGTTAGACAGACTGAATCAGTTTGTAGAGCTGACAATTATATTCATTAACTCAATCAGCCTTCCGTTAATAGTGTGGGTTTGATTGCCGTCTTGCCTACAGGTAAATCTCCATCAAAATTACAACCATCAGTTAGTCCCCATTTTTATAAACTATATGTGCTGGGGAAAAAAAAAAAATAGAAAAATCTGTTGCCGTTTCCTTTCTTCCAGCAGCAAAAAAGCTGCTCCAAAAGCAGCAGGAGGCGCAGAGCCACAGTGACCTCAGCCGGCGCCAGAGAGACCGTGCGGCGCCAGAGCCTCGGTGGGGACCACGTCCACAGCTCCGCCTCGCTGTGCTTCCAGCTTGAGGGTGCTGAGCGTTTCCCTGCCCTGTGGTACCGCTTCTACTCGCTCTTGTGAATCCAGATGCTGTAGCCCATACTGGACTCGGATCTTCTCCTACTCCACATTCTCATCTCCTCTGAGAAATGGGGTTCAGGATGGCCACATCTCCATTGCCACTGGGTAAGAATGTATGACAGCAACAAGGCAGATGTTAACTGGTGAGAAGGGTTTTGCAGGTACTTGTAGGAGATGTCCTACATTTTGAAACCATGTCCCCAACATCTAGTAATATAAGTTGCATACCTCTTATGCTGGTAGCAGCCTCAAATTTAAGGGCTGTGGTGACTTGAAATAAATAATTCTCAGTAAAATCCTCTATGAAGTAAATTCACTTTATAAAAATAGCTATGCTCTACAGCACTTTCTGAATCATATTCCTACATTGTGAATTCTCAAGTCAGTCCAGAGTAAGCACAGCTTCATGAAAAAACAAAGGTGTAAAGAGCATTTACATACGTGTTCCAAGGTGAAAGGTGATAATCTCTAAGAGCTCGTTTTCATATTTCTGCCCACATTTTGTGCTAGTTTATCAAGCTAAGATCATTACATCTACAAATAACAGAATTGTCACTTTTACCAGAAAACAGCATCTTGACGCTTCCCTCATTTTAAAATAGTACATCAAGTGTCAATAAAGCCATATAAACATGAGCGAGGGAGTCTTAGTTTCATGGATAATAGAGATCTATTTCTTTTTTTTTTCCACTGATAAGCAATAAAATCAAGATCTCTTATTTCTCATCACAGCAAGTAAATCCTGTTTAACCCCAGAATTTACAGATTGTACATTCAGGTAAAACAAATTTGTTTTTTTTTCCCATTTGCATCCACAAAGTGACATAGATTTGCACCGAACGGAGAGTCCAGCTTTCTGTGTGTTCAGGGGCAATGACTTTGTAGTTTGCCATCCTCATAAAATCTAACCCGTCTTCTCCTGGCCCAGGTTCACATGCGGTGAAACAGAAAGCCCGTTGTTGGGAGCTGGAGGAGGTCAGAGCACCAGGCTGTGCTGTAAGAGAAGGTTGCTCGGGGAGCTGGGGACCGAGGGCAGTTCGGGTTAACAAGTGGAAAGAGCGGTCTGGGAATGGGGCAGAGCCAGCGTTCACACTGCACTGGTTCACACCAGCTCTGTGTCGGGGCGGTTTCCAGGGAGCCCCAACTCCAGTTTCGATCTGCTTCTCATCGCAGGAAACTTTGAGAAGTGATGCTGTGCCTCTTATTCACAGGGAATTCTCTTAAAACTTACACTGCTGTGGAGAGATATGATGTGGTTTTTGTCTGATATGGTGTATCTGGGTCCTTTATATCTGACCACTTGTGTCCAGAAACTTCCAACCTGACCTGCATTTATTTTACAAAACCGAGTAGTATTTTTCCTTTCCCCTCTTTGAAGTTAGCGTGGAATCTATATGCACCCTTGGTTTGCTCTTTTGCTTTTCCTGCTTGCATCATCTGGAGAACCGGAAACAATCCCAAGGCTGCTGATGTGTCAGAGAAATGTATTTTTTTTTTTTTCCTTTAAGTCAAACTGCACCACTGCTATCAGGAAAATAACCATTTCCATTCTAGCTGCAGCCTGGAGTCAGTTTTCTTTTGTGTGCTCTAATGTGCTTCAGAACAGCCAAGGGTTTTTTGTTGTTGTGTTTTGGTTTGTGTTTGTTTTTGTTTTTGGTTTTTTTTTTACGCAGGGTGGATGTTGGCTTATTGGTTATGAGAGCCTGTACAATCATTGCAGTGGAAATAAAAAGCCCTGACACTAGAGCAGTAGAAATAACAATGTTGGTTTCTTCCCACTAAGTGGAAATAACGTGCTTTGTTCCACCAATTTGAGGTACAGGATACCTGACATGAGATGGTGTATAACATTTTGTATTTTTCTGGGAAAACGTCTCAGCGTCGCTACACCATGCCAGAGCAAAACTGTGCCAAAAATGGTCAGGTACAAGGTCACTGATAATAGGCCAGATTCTCAGAGCTGAGGTAAATCAGAAGCACGAGGCTACAAGGTTTTCCATCAGCTGATAATGTGGCCCAAAACATTTATTTAGCTGGCTAGCTGAAAGTCAATTCTTGGGTATTGTGCCCTGATACCCGCATGTGAAAGCCTTTTAAAAGACCGTCTCTAATCTCCAATAAGTAAATATATAGTGGGTGATAGGCACTTACAATAACTGATCACATATAACTGACAGGAAGGAATGGTGACCCTGGTTTAATAAATCATGCAGCTTGCCCAACTCAATAGCATCATATATTTTTAAGGTAAGCCCTCATAGATTTTTGAATAAAGGAATCACTCAGAAAAAGACATACTTTTTCTGTTCCTTATCTCACTTTATTAAGGTAATAAAAAGCCAGTAAGCGGTCAGACTCACCAACTTCTTCCACTGGTCCCTCTGCAATGCTGCATGGTTGCAGACAGGCTGAAAAGGAGCCAAATTTTTCTAGCAACCACTTGTAACATCACTATTAGTATACACTGTATCTTAAAGGACTTAAGCGTACATTTTAAGTACAGATATTGTTTGAGTTTTGGAGTGACCCTAGAAGTGTATTTCCATTATAGTTTCAAAATCTTTAGGTTAAACTTAATACAAACACAAGAAAGTACAACTGTCCGCTTCAGCGGAGAGTGAATTAGGACTGACCTACTCTGGGAGAGACTGGACAGGCAGAGACTGTATTTTTCAAATGTATGGATCAGCAGCATTTCCATGAGGAAATTTTCAAACACAATTATGAAAAAAAGGGAAACATAAATGCTTCTCTTTAACAATTGATTTTTCCTTTCACTTTTCTCCACAAGTATTTTTATGTTGTCATTTGGGATGATACCTACAAAGCTTTTTATCCAAGACCTTAGCATTAACAACTTTAATTTTTCTTCACATTTTGTTGCCAATTTATGATGGAAGCAAGCGTCATTCGCCATAACTGAACATCCACCGAGGTCAGCAGTAGCCTTCGTTAGGCACTGAGATTTGCCCCCCCCCCACTTTGTGAGGACAGTCGGGGCTGTAGGACAGAGGGCGAGCAGCGCTGCTACTTGACAGCCTCTGCCTGGCAGGACACGGAATATGAGCAGGGTGGTGGGCAGTGCTGGTGGAGCCCAGGCGAGCATCTTTGAATCATCCTAGTCATTGGACTGGTCTCCTGGTAATAGCATGGTAACGGATAGTATATTTAAAATCGGTAACAATTGCCGTTATATAGCACCTTCCGTTTGTCAGCTCACAAGGCAGACATTTCAACTTTTCTGTGTTGGTTAAGCTGGAGTATAAATAACTGACTTTCCAAAGATTATCGATGGAGCCTGTATTAATTAAATAACAGAAGGTGAACTAGGCAGGTAGCAGTGGTCCGGGAACTAGGGCACTAGCCCAGCTTGAGAAAGACTCACTCTCTTCTGATATACGTTTCCTGCATAGCCTTACGCAAACCACTTACCCTGTGGTGTCCTGTTTGACCAAACTGGACAAACAATGCTTCCTTGTTTCATGAGAGGGTTTGATGTAAGGATAAATATATCAAAGATGAGAAGAGCATGCGGTCTGTGTAACAGGGGTGATGTACATGTCTTACAGTACAATTACAGCTGTAAGAGTTTTTTGGACTTTGCATGGTTTGATCATATTATGCCCTCCCTTGAAATAAACTGTTTTTCAGTCACAAGGTAATTTTATCCAGTCTCCCTAAAAATCTGATGACAGTATTTGTTTGAAAATTTTCCCAGCTCTGGTCTGAAGTAAAAGAGGGAAGATGAAGCTATACAGGGATGCATTTCTAACTGACTGTTACAGCTCCTGGATCAGATTCTCAGCTGAAAGAGCTACAGGGTAATTGGATTACAGTTAATGTAAATCTCCTGATTGACACCAGCTGAGAATCTAGTCCCATCTTCTAAAATCAGACACTTTTTCAAAGGACTATGATATCTATAATGTTTTCCCTGGCTGTTTGTTACGAGGTGTAATGAGAAAATAGAATGAGCTTTAACAGTGGACTTCTGAGCTTTTCTGAATTTAAGTTTACTCTTACTGTAATATCGTTTTTTATGTCACAACTAGACTGCGGATCGAAAGGCTGACTGTGTCAAGGGAATTTGGTGTTTTACATTTAGAAGGAACATTTAATGAATTACGTTGCCCCCAGATAACCCCTATTTCATTTGTATATAATGCTCAGGGCTAAGGATTGTCTTCCTGATCCTTCTCAGATGTTAGGCAGTACAATTCAAGAGTGGTCACATTACTGCTCCCATCCCTACTTCACACTCAATCCTGCAAGTGCTGAGGGCCTTAACTGCCACTGAGGACATAAAATGGCTTTAATGCAACGATAATCTTAAATTTATCAAAGGCATAAAGTTCAGAATGAAATCAAATGCTTAACTTTTTTCTCTGTGTGGCTAGTGGGCAAAACATATTATGTAAACATGACCTTTCAGTAATTTAAAATTTAGTGCTTTTTATATTAGTACCTAATTGCTAGATTAAAAAAAAAAAAGAAAATAAAAGTATTCTAAAACATTAGATTGCCTATAAATATTCTGTCCCCTTAATCCCTGGAGATATTACTGACGCAGCTCCCGCTAACTGGGCTTGTCAGTTTGCAATTCCGCACCTTCAGGAAGGGGGGTACAGAACTTTAAGTTGATGTCGGAAACAAACTAAGAGGAATGCACCAAATAGTATATTAGTCTTCTAGGAAGAAACTATTTTATTACTTAACAGCCATGCGATGTAAAAAACCTGAACAACTGATCAGACATCAGGCCTCAGGGTGCAAGTTTGTTGTCTTTCAGGGTCAGCAAAAAGATTTCTCCCCTCTCCCCTCTGTCAAGGCACTGATATAATTGGCTCCATGCATTATGGAAAGTAACGCCTCTCCCTATGGCATGAGGCAATTGACAGCAGCCTCTGGAAACTGGGCTTTACCTCCAACACATTTATATGCTTCACATCGTACATCCCAGTTTTGTGTTTGCTTTCATTTTGGTTGGTTTTAAATATGTAAATGACTTGCAGCCTATAAATGCATGTGCGTATTTGTACGTATGTGAGATATTAGGCCAGATGAAAAGTTTCTGCTTTTCATCTGTGAGGTTAAGTAGGTGGATGAAAGGCAGTATGTCTTAGGTCTGGCTGCAGGGACCTATCAGCTGAACTTGCAAGCCCTCCACGTGATGGGACCCTCACCGTGGCTGTAGAGCTGAGCTAGTACAAGCGGCGCCCAGCTGCAGTCACACATCTCTCTGAAACTAAGTGCTGAAAAATGCACTAAATTCGCTCTGAGAATAATTTAAATATTTGTATCCAAAATACCACGCAGTCTTCTGTAACACTGCTGAAGTGTTACGTGAGGACTGCGTGTGGCCTCTGATCTCTGTCCCACCTGGACGCACAAATAGAGCAGCAGCCTATGGAACAGTGATGTGTCCAAACACTGCCAGCCTGAGTCTTGGCTACGAAAAATTGGCATTACTTCAGTGAATACAGTATATATCATTGCCTACAGCGGAACTGTGCTAATTTAATTACCTGAGGACCTGCCCTGTGTTTCCTCAAACAGCTCTAAGTACTTCTCTTATGTTTTATTGTGGGTTTATCATATGAACGAACACAAGAAGAGAAGATGAATCGGTGATTGCAGAAGGCTTTGGATCATACTCCAAAAGCTCTCATTTGAACTGGTGGCAAAACTCTCCTTGTCAAGAGTGGGAGTACGTCTGGGCCTGGAATGGTGTGTTTTCACAGGATTTCCTGTTAAATGGGATTCTGTGTGAATCACTAAGCATTTCCAGTTGATATGGTAATTTTAAGAAGAAAACTCGAGTCCAAGTAATGGAATGGGAAAGGAAAGTTTTTGAGCAGCACTGATGATTTTTTTCCACCTGTTTTCCACTTACATTTTATTTTTGGTAGACCTACAAAATAAGAGTCTTTTGACCAGCAGCACAACATCTCCAGGACAGAGAGCATAGGGCAGAACCAACGTGTGCTTCATTGTCCATACAGAGTCCAGATGTTATAAAATGCAGCAGAAGCAAGACAAGCTGTGGAATAGAAATAGACAAAACATTCTGAAAATCCGGAGTTAATTTCTTCCCCAAGGACTTTTTCATGTATTTGCACATCAAACCAACACTGACCTGATGTGTTGGAACTCAGCTTCTGGCATCAATATCAGCGGAGGATGTGAAACAACTCTGCCGAGGCCAGCAGAGCTGGGTGCCTCCGTTACTGCCAGGTTCTTGTACGTGCTAAATGGCAAACAGCTGCTCTTCAGTATCAGCAATGGTGCATGAAAGAACCTGAGGGAAGCTGCAGGTCTTCAGGTTTCTCCTCGTTGTTATCAATATTGACCTAGCTGCCTTTCAAAGTAGGAATTCATGGTTTCCATAAAACAATTTGTATTAGGGCAAGATATTTTTTTGACATAAGGGAACTGGTTGCAAAAGATCCGCCTAGAGTTCCCGAAATCTTCCACCTTGACCAGACCTAGCCAAGTGCAGATGAAACTTTGTCAGGAAAGTTTCAGCGCTGGTGAGGCTGGTACAGCAGGCAACCTTAGTATCCGTTGCATGGTATGTTATTGCATTCAACCTCATGAATTGCTCCTGCTGGTGGGTATATTAATTTAGATGTAGTCGAAGATTTGGATAGAGAGGAGAGAGGTGAACTTATAACATCCATAGATGTAGAAGTTTTGTCTGTGTATACCCCATTTATTCCAGAACTGGTTTTGCCAGTTCTGGAAGTATGAAGTGGTATTCACAATATTGTTAATTATCATTCATCTGTAGAGATTCCTGATAACTAGTAAAGACAAGTCATTTGGAGCCTGTGAGCTAAAATGCTAAGGCTGTGAGCCCAGCTTACAGTAGCCTGAAACTTAACTGTGCTTTCTGGATACTTTTAAGGTACCCGAATTCCTTCAAAAATGCAAAGCAATTGAAGATATTCTGTTAGCTTTCTGTTGAGTGTTTAACAAGTTACACAGTGACAATGTGATCTCCAAGTTGCATAGATGGTCTTTGAGATTGTGTCTCAGCCTCTTTGCTCTATTTACCTAAAGACTGCATCTTTGCGGAAAGACAATGCAGCACAATCCTAAGGCCTCAAAAGGATATGCATTAAAACTTGTAGATCCACATCAAAATCTCAAGAAAAAAGGGGGTTTTCATTGCATGCAGCAGGCACATAAGGATATGCTCAGCAGGATCTGAAAGGGTTTTGTTATCCTGTTTAGGGAGATAAGTCAACAATAGCTGCATTGTAGCAGGGCACCCTTATTCAGGTAGAGTTCTGCTCTCTTTAATGTCATCAAAAATACAAGGACTGTTGAGTTCTAATGAAACAATTAAACAATATGGTGTCGCTCTGTCCAAAAGGAAGTTTTACTATGTTTTTCAATAACTGAGATTTGCAGAGCTTTTTCTGCTGATGTGCCCAAGAAGTTGGCACAAGACTGTACATACACAGCTACGTAAACTGCAGATGTGCAAGCCACTAGCTACTCTGCCATGATTCCCCGTGTGGAGGCTTTTAATCATTAAATACATTATATCTGAGTCCACTCCATTCACAAAGAGATGTCCTTAAGACTTTGGCAATTTTGAAACGCTATCCTGGTTATGGCACCTGCCCCATTCTTCTGACAGCAGTTTTCTTCCCTTAGCTGGGGCAGCCAACCCAAATGTGGTTCAGTTCTTCAGCCTCCATCAGCAGCAGCTCAGCTCAGTAACACAAAGCAGCCTTCATTGGTAATTTCAATGAACGTGGAAGGTCCGAAGGAGGATGGTGGAAGCGCGGCCGTGTGCTCCTTTCTGTCACCGCTGGAACAGGGGCCATAATCTCCAGCGAAAGGACAAGGCAGATATCCAGGGACGGTGACCCCTTAAACTCCCTCAGTGAGCGCTGGCAGAGGCCATCTGAGAGCGCCCTGAGGGCTCACCACTCTCCCTATGAAGAATGCGTGCAGACAGCTACTGTACCATCAGTTTTCATCTTACCTTACCACATGCTGATTTCCCCATATAAACAGGCCTTTGGCTGCCCTTTAGAGTCTGTGTGCTCCAAAGATATTTGTTAGTCAACTTTAAAACTGTGAGGAGTAAGAATTTGCATCAAAGATGCCCCTGTTATTTACAGAGACTGCTTCTGGATCCTGACCATAGTAAAAAGCTAAACAGAAAATCTTGCTGACATCTGGGAACCAAAATTTTTTGGGTCAAGCTGATTTGTGTTCACCGCAACCTACTTATGATATATTTAATTAGTCCATACTTCAGGGCTGCTGTCAATCAATTTCCTCTGAAGACTGGCCACAGATGGAGCTGCAGTGCTAGGGGAGGTAGTGGGTGTTCCTGGCACTACTGAGGAAGATCAGGTATTTCTTAAGTGTGCCTTTTTCACACTCTCAGGGTTAAACCTGTCACCAGACTCAACAGTAACAAACTGATGGTTTGCTAACAACAGGTTTCAGGACAGAATTTTACTTCAGGAAATTAGCTGGGAATATCCTTCCTCCTTGGGAGCTTGGGGCACAGCCCGTGGTCCCATGACTTCCTGGGAAGGTCTGGAAATGTCTCCCAAGAAATTCTGGCTTCATCCAAAATATTGGCAATGCCCTTTATGTCATCTCTTCCTTACCCGTGACACCATTTTTGCAGTTTAGAGTTTTTGTAACAATTGTAACGTCTTTCATTCAAAGGTCTTACGGGATTTTTATAAATTTTGGTTAGTCTGTATTACAGGACTGCCTGCAGTTGTAAGACACTGAATTTCATGACACGCGGTTGGTCCCTTTACATTCCTACTTCCCTAAATGAACATGAGCTCCAGGAAGAACCTGGGAGGCCCTTCATCTTTCCCAAACTAAAAGGAGCTTAAGTTCTAGGTTTAGAGTATGTCAGACAAACAATGCATGTAATTTTATTTGCTGTGGCAAATGGACAGTTGATGTTTTTCTTCACCGAGTCCTCTCCACTAAAAGATCTCAAAGAAGCAGCCTGAGTTATAAATAGTAGAGAAAAATGATAATCGCAGTGTTGTCTCCTGCTTTCAAACGATGATGTGCAAGGCACATACATAACTTCTTGGCAAGGATCCATTTGTCAAAATAAAAGAAGCCAACTGCGTAAGGGAAAGAGACGATAGATCTTGACAAACTTGTAGATGCTAGCAAAAATGTAAACAAAAAGTTGCTGTGACTGATGTATTAATGTAACACTGCCAGAGCACTAGCTTCAAAAATTAACAACTGTTGATGCTTTTGTGACTAGTCAAAAGAGCAAGTGTCATGATTTCTGCTATGTTTGACATTTTCTATAGTTTCTACTCAATTTTAATCTCTGTGTAATACTCAATACTCAGCTTTCTACAAGAAAGACAGAATAAGTAAGATTCCCACAAATGGGATAATACATTTGAAGACAGCTGACCTAAGAAAAGAGATAGCAGAGATGAAAATTTCTTGACATTTTTATGAACTCATCATTTTTGCCATTTAATATATAAAAAGAAAAACCTATTTCCACTGATTGATTACTTTAATGAATAAATGTACTCAATGATTTGGTGGCTTGAGTGGATTAAATTTCCCTTGCTGGCAGGAACTGGCCTTAAATGAAAGTGTTTTGAGGGTTTATTCATTTTTCCCACACCAAAAAAAAAAATAAATAGAAAATCATTCTGAATTTCAAACCACTTTGATCTCTGTGTATATTTTATAAACTATTGTCTGAACCTCTGTGAGCTCCTGTGGAGTAAAACCCAATTACAGTCTCCCAGATTGTGGGCTCAAATAACTCTAAACCAGATTTTTCACAATGTCACTGATGTGTTGAACAACACCCAGCAGCTTATAATCATAACCTCCTTCTTTTGCATTATATTTCCTTGCTGTAATCAATTCAAATACTCATCATCACATAAGCCTCACTCCTCACCTCCACAAAATGCTTTCCAAAACACAGCAGCAAATAAACAGTTTGTAAAAAAAAGGCTGCATCGCCAAGTATGGTTTTGACAAGTTCTGGATGGAGACAGGAAACAAGACTGAAGATCACTGCAGGGAGCAACAGGGAAAAACAGAAAAGAAGAGCTCATTACAAAAACCTAAATGAAAAAAAAAAAACCCACATAAAAAACTCCTAGGAAAAGGAGGAACTCTGTGATTTTGCAGAGGTGCTGGAGGACAGGATAATCTTCTATTTGCGGCCCTGTTTTCTTCTGGTAGATCCATTATCAAACTCATGGCTTATGGGGCAACATAACCTGAAGCTCTTAAACACATAAGCTTGCTGTGTAATTCTTTCTGCAGTCCTGGGTGAAGCATCGTGTGTCTTAGTAGCAGAGCATCAGGTGACATCTCCACACTAATATAGATTTTCCTTTGGGTGATGTATGCGCTGATGTCAAACACACACACTTGCCAAAAGCTAAATGTAAATTTCTTCCTACAAAGGCAGCCTCTCACAGGCAGAGTTTGTGTTGGCCTGGATCTATAACATATATTCTGAAAAGATTTTAGCTTTAAGAAAGTTGTTTTAATGGAAAAAAAATCATCTAAAAAGTTACATAATGTACTCCTTTAACTACAATTTTATAGTTTGAATGTGTTTGCTTACTTTGCAGATTTACATCTCCAGCAATTAAAGGTTGAAAGAAACAGAGAAAAGAGAAGAAACAAACAAATGAAGGAACACAACATTTTCGTTTTCACTAGCAATACCGGCTTCAAGGGGCTTTGCTGCAGATAAACCTTGTGATTGCGTGTATACGAAACGGAACTCAAACTACGGTGAGTCACTTGCTCCATATTTTCATTTGCCTGGTTGTGTCCTGATGTTTGCTCCCATTGTCCTCATGCAATTTGTCTCAAACCACATTTGCAGGAGAAAGGGTTTGTAAGCTTTCCTTTGAGGCTGGCTGCCACTCACTGAAGGACCCTCTCGGTGTTCACGTCCGCGCAGATACACCTGCCTATTCACTGTGTCAAGGCTGCACTACTTTTTTCTCATTTTTCTGTTCTGCAACATTTCCTAGTTTTATTGAGTGGTTCCTCATTGACTCAAAAAGATCAAAAGAAAAATGTGCTTGTGTGCAGTATATTGTAGTATTTTTTTTGTTACCGATTTAACTAGTGTGTTCTCTAAATGCTACAAGGTGCAATAGTGAAGGCCACAAAGGCTTTTCATCTGGGAGAGAAGCATAAAGGGAGAGGCCGAATCCTCTCACAATTAATAACCACAATGCATCCAATACACAGCGATATAGGCAATACCTGGCCTGGAGAGCTGTCAGGGTTGCTATTTCATGAGACATGCCTCCAAAACAAGGTGTTTTCTCTAAACAACTTTGTATAACCATGTAGTCAGTGGAGACAGATGGAATAAATGGGGGAGCAGAGAAGCTCCTGGGACTGGGAATTAGTTATTCAGAACTGCACACAGTGCGATAGTACAGCATCCAGGGATGGTTCTAACCCACCTCAGTATGAACCTGTCTGGAACTCAAAAGACCACTGTATTTAGAGCCACTTATAAAATGAAGTTTAAACTTCCTAGTCTCTAATTATGTCTGTTTATTCAAACTGAGATTTTCCCATTGCTCTTCTCAAGAGTCCCAACTATTTCACTAGCTGACTCGGTGAACAAGGCAACTGAAGATACATGAGCACCTACTCCATAATTCTCAACTGATACAGAGCCATAAGCAGTAGTAGTTTAGAAAAAAGCCTAGAAAAAAGGCAGGTTTTCCACCATTTGTTGACTAGAGAGGTGCTGAGTAGGTCTAGATGAGCTGGCAACAAAAACTATCTTGCTTCTATGGAAGTGCTCTATCCCTGCAACAGATAAAGCAAACTCCGTAAAATCTTCAGTATAGACTTGTTTTATTTGTGCTAATAACTACATTAGCATGAGTCTGACTATAGAGGAGTTGTGTCCTTAAAATCTGGAGATTAATCAATAATTAAAATCAGAAGACGTGCACCAGTTCAGGAATTTGCATACCATAGCAGGAATCCTAAATGCATCTGATTGCAACTCAACACTGAGGAAACTTTTTGTTTGAGAAAAAAAAGCAACTGATAACAACCACCCATGGTATCCTAAGAATATCACTAATGGAAAAAAAAAAAACAAACAAACAACTATTGGAGAGATTATTTTAAAATTGTGGTTTACTCTTAGAGCCCTGTGAGACTCACCTATGACATTAGCATAATCTGATAGTGATGTGACATCTCCTTGCAAATCCATCCTTTCCTCAAGGACATCAGGAGAGGTAAAAGCTGACAGCATTTCTGTTACACTGACAGAGCTGTGGGTCAAGTGAGCACCACACCAGTTTAGACGAGGGCTGAATTTGACCTTGTGTTGCGACAGCTCCCAAAAGATCCTACGGTAAGCACTGATGCATTCAGGGCCGCACATGCTGGCATCGCAACAAGATCTCCACGTTGAGGGCAACGTTGAGGGCATCTTTCATCCTGGGGCAAACACAGAGCATTGGAAAGATGTTCTGCTACAAAAATTTTGCGACAAGCTGCCATCGTCTCCTGCAGGGCAAATACAGGAGTCTGCTGCTGAAGACAAGCCATCAGAGCCTGCCTCAGGTGCCGACAGCGCTTCTTTAACACATCCACTTCTCTAACACAAGCCTTATTCTCAACAACAGCTGCTACTGATCGAGCTGTTACTGATCGGGCATCTTCTCCTTGTCGGCTAAAAGGCAAAAGCAAATCTGTCGGAAACGACATGGCCGAGCATCTTGTGGGCAGAGGGCTAGATCAGCTTCTAGTCCGCTGACTGCGTACTCATATCCAGTACAGCGAGCCAAACGTGCTTTTGTACAGGCCTGAGGAAGACCAACTGATCTTTTGGAGGCAGGAGAGAAGGCTGTGTGATGAACGGGCAGGGCTCGTTTCCAGCCACCTGACCCGCCTGCCATCTAGTGTATGTTCCGGACATATTTCCAGCTCAGCACAGCGGCAGCTGGAGAACAAAGAACAGAATTAGTCTGGACTAACGTGGCACGTTACTGATAGCGTATAGCATATAAGCTGAAATAGCTTAGCCTTTTCATGCCAGGACCCTGCATTATGTAAACAGGGCATATCCCCCCCCCAAAAAAAAACCTTGCCAGTGGCGATGATCATGTTTGGTCTCCAAAACACAGCAGACAAAACCCAGCAGTTACTCAGCTATAAAAGAAGCAGCACGTTACATTTTCAACAACCAAGTGTCCCACATTTACACATGATAAACTAGGTGTAGGGTTCTAGGTATACCACTTTTAAAATTAGTTATCTGCTGCTTCTATTCAGCTGTCTCTCTGGAAGGGAACTGCTTGAGCTACCTAAGCACATACACTGAAAAATCCAGTGGTCTTCTCCCACACTGAACCCAAGCGTTCAGATTAGTGTATCAGACATCAGTTTGTTCCCTTGTGTGCCAAACAATCAGCCGTTTTCCATAATTCATCATTTCCGTACACCCATCAATTTCGATTATTTTACTTTAATGAAAGCTTCTTATTTGGAAGGTGAATGAGTAATAAAGAGTAATACATTTGACTTAAGAAACAAGGATGGAACTGAGAGAAGAATATGTCTCTACAGATCTCAGTAAATTTTCCATGCAGGTCCGTATTTTCATGTCTCAGGGAAATCAACTTTGTGAAGGAACAACAATGAGACATTTTTTATAGACATACATATGAATACATACACACTCTTTGTTGATTTGGCTCCAAATCCATGGAAACTAGTCACAATTATTCTGGAGTTATCAAACCCAAACTCGAACCCATGTTCAACAGTTGTTTAATCTCAAAACCAAGTCACAATGCTTTTGAGATCCAAACACAGACGCCTGTAACAGACAAAGTTCAGGGAACTCTGCACTACGAACAAGTGAGTCACCTCTGGAAACACGTTAAAAACAGGCACAGCAGTGTGAAGCTAATTGCTGCATACCTGGGCTAATTAGCTTGTATGCAGCACTGCAGTAATGCAGCTACCCTGCCTGTGGATCTGGCAGCTAAGACGATGACCTTAAATCGCTGTAATGCCTGAGCGGTGCTGTGACTTGCAGTCATCTTCCATGGAACAGAAGACATAAAGAATTAAGTCAATGATGTAATGGTCAGTGATGAATCCTGTTGTTGCTCTGACTTCGATGAATATGAACATATGCATATCTTGCTAGATTAAGACATACATGTGCGTGAGATCAGTCTTCTCAGGAACGTGACAAGCCTCCCTTGTCCTACTTTTGGTGTCGCACTATCACAGCAGTAATATCACGACAACTTTCCCTTCCCCATTTCCTTCAATATGCACTTAGGCTAATATCAGCTGCTGGCTGCTGGGACAGTAACATCTCTGAGTCGTTGCCTGCAGAAAGGCTTCTAACTAGAAGTCCTTTTGTCCGTGTAACCTTGTGGGAATGAGACAAAAAGATAAACTTATCGTGCCTCTTAGGCTTAAAATACTGCTTTTGAGTTAAATTGTTTTCTGCCTGACACATACAAGAATGGCTAAATTTTAACACAGACCTGGGGCTCATGTTTCTGTTGTACAGCACGGGGTTGAGCAGAAGAAAAGGGAAGCTGAAGCAGAGGAGAGATGGCTGTTACAAGAATCATTCTTTTCATGTGTTCGATTTTCCAAGAGAACTTGACAAAAAAAAAAAAAAAGCCAATTTCATCTTTGCTTCATTCAGCCACCGCAGGGACCAGGAACAAGTCTGGATCTTTTAGTTTGACTGCACACGTTCCCCTCATTTCAACGAGCAGAGTAACAACAGTAAGGTCTCGGTCTCTTTTTTTTTTTTTGCTCTTAAGCAAAAGAAATAGCTTCGCTCACAAAGGCTGTAGATCAGGCAGTATAAGGGCTATCAGTCACAAACATTTAGCCAGTTTGTTACACGCATTTAAAAATGAATCATGAAACTACAGCAATGAGACCTTGCTGCAGCACTCTGCTATTAAATCTTTGCTTGGGGAATTTTTATGAGGTTTGGATTAGGAAGGTCCTACTGGTCCTATTAGTGGGAAATAATGTGGTTTATTGGTATTTTGATTTCAACAACTGTATGAAAGTGTCCATTAGGCAAACCCACCTTCTCCACTTATTCCCAGGGGTACCTGTGAATAAATACACGTTAAGGCTAGTGTAGTTCATTGTGTAAAGCAGGGACACAAAATGCAAAAAGTGAAGAAAGACCTCTTTGCTTTGTTTGGGGCAAGGGGAGGAGGGTGTGCAAGAGGGGGTCTCCACGGTTTGGGGCTGGGGGCTGGGGAAGGAGTGATACAGGCAGATATAACCTGGACCTCCCTGTGTTAGGGTACTGCAGGACTACAGCTGCTGCTGCGGAATTTAAAAAGGTGGAAGGAAAACTGGATTCAGATTGCAACTGCAGTGGGTCCAAGGCATAGGGCAGAAAATATTCTCCGTTTGTATAAAATTCAGATTTGTATGTAAATATTCAACAATAACTTCTCTAGCAATGAATAAGAAATAAATTGCTTATTTGATGTATGATAAAACCATTATTTTGCACAGATGAGGCAGGTGACACTTGATTTATATTGTCTTGCAAAAGCTTCAGACAATTAAGGAGAAAACTGTTCTGAGACTTATTACATTGACAAAATTCTGGTACAGCTAACAGCAATATGATTCACACAAGGATCGTCTGGCATGTAAAGCTCGTTTTAACAGATACCAATGTGACATACATAAAGCTGTCAGGCTTTCTCTAAAGGACAGTCACCCACTTCATGTTTCAAGTGCCAAATTAATTATATTTGACATTTAATTTATAACCTAAGGTATTTTAGGTTTGGAACTTGACTATGATAACAGCAGATTAGAACAGCGCTCCATTTGACAGAATCGATTTTTCAAGTTATTTTCCTTGTGTGTGAGGCTCTTGATTCAGATTTTTGTGTATTGAGCTTACAGGATGTATGTGTACAGGACACTGATACCTCTAAGCAAAGCAGGCTTCTTCCGCCTCCTCCCCCAGCCATTCCGTGGTGAATTATTCTGCACTTTGAGGCAAGTTTCTTCTGCAGTCTTAATCACAAAGCTCCACCTAATGGAATGAGGGGAGAACTCTGCACAGAAGAAGAAAGGCAGAGAGACATTGCTAAGCACCGTTATCAAGGGAAAACTGCTACACAACCGTAAGCAGTTAATCTCCTCCACCTAATTTATAAAATCTCCCCTTCCAAGGACTTTAAAACTTTGAAATGTGAGGAAATTAAAAAAAAAAAAAGCTTTATCCTTTCATCTGACTAAAATTGTAACCTTTTTATTGTTACCAGTAGATATTTCAATCCATCAACACCAGTATTTCACACTGATATGTCTCACCTTCTAGGTTCTAAAGCATTTAAAAATTACAAATATATAAAATAACCCATAAATGTAGCTGTATATTTACTGATAGATGGTGTAAACAATCCATTAGCTTTTTAAAAATTTGGAAAAACATTTCTATCAATTTACCCACTAAAAATGAAAGCTTTCTGTACAATTTTAGATCATTAATTGATCAATCACACTGGAGCACAGCTGGAACACTAACATTTCAAAATATTGCTGCAGGAAAGGAGCTGAAGAATTTAAAAAAAAAAAAAACTCTGCACAGAGCAGTGCCAATTTCAAGGGAGAGTAATTTGTTTTTTTAATGAAGTACTTTGCAGATGTTAATATTAAAGATCAGACAAATTCCTGCAAAACCTTAAAAATCACTCACAGTTTCAGAATTGCTCCTCACTCAGAGGAAGGCTTTGTGGCCACTTTCAGACTTTTTCTGCAACAGAAGGTACAAATCTAAATGTCACCTTGTATCAAGACAAAGTGTTTCATTGAAGAACCAGGACATTTGTCAGGATCATCTTATTTAAGATGACTAACGCAGTGATAGCCCTGAGTCTGTATTTTGAAATTGTCAGGAGTAGGACAAGACTAGCCTGTTGTTTTTCGCAAAAATGCTAGTTTGGTATTCAATAGTCTTCTATCAAGAATTGCACTTTGACATTTTGCACAAACAGACCTGCCAATCTAAAATTGTTTTTATTTCTAAAATTTATGAGACGTAAGCTATGACATCCAGAGCAGAGTATCTTCAATTGGAAAGGTAATTAAATCATGTCTTTAACAAATCTCAAACGCTAATGTGCAGGTAAAACACACTATTTCATGGCCAGCTCACATTTTGTGGTTTTTATCTCTTCACTACTGTCATTAACTATGGTTCACTAATATGCTTCTCTTAACCCTCCTTCTATCCCTCCTCTTCCTTTGATGCCCTTGATCGGCGCCTATAGTGGCTTGCTTCCGTGTGAGCACCC
Organism: Ibidorhyncha struthersii; assembly: GCA_013398815.1. Taxonomy (NCBI): domain Eukaryota; kingdom Metazoa; phylum Chordata; class Aves; order Charadriiformes; family Charadriidae; genus Ibidorhyncha; species Ibidorhyncha struthersii. The sequence continues at coordinate 1,051,230 of VZSZ01001855.1, forward strand.
TTCCTTCATTTCACAAAATCTCTAGTAACATAACTCTCTCTGAAAGTTCAGCTTCTCTGCTAAACTTGGCTGCACTTGGACAACAAATTCAAAATTTACGGGAACGGAGGAAGGCAGGCCTGCTGAACGGATGGATAAGCAGCGTCATCTCATGAGCCTTTGGTTCCTGAGAAACCCCGAGCGCAGGGAGATACGGGCCTGGCTGGTTGACCGAGCAGTATCCCCCAGACACCACCGCAGGACAGCCCACTGTAATTGCATTAATCGATCCATCGAATGCAGAAGCGGCAGCAGGGGACGGGGCAGGCCAGGACGCCAGGAGCGGGGGACCCCGGCCCGGGTGCAGGGCGGCCCCTGAACGCCTCCGGCAACCGGGACACACCAGGGCCGGGCGGCAGCGCTGCGAACCGGGGGCTGCCTGGGGCTTGCACCGCGATCGGGAAAAGCCACCGGCTTTCCTCCTTTTATTTGCCTCTGTCAGAGGCACGGCGACAAACCCATCAACAGCTCTCGCCCCTTTCCGGGAAGAAAGCAGCCGTTATTTCCGTTGGGAAGGCGCTACCAACCGACTCCGGCAAGGCCGGCCGTGGAACGCCTTGCTCCGGGAGGTGGCAGGGCTGCTCGGCCTGCCCCCCGCCGATGGCCTGGCCGTGGAGCGGCGAGGAGGCCGCCGGGTCGATGTTGCTCCCGTCTCCCCTGCCGGCTCGGGGCCCTACAGCCGCTGCCCACCGTGCGGCGGCCCCGGCCCGCCGCCCNCTCGCCCCGCCCACCGGCTGAGGCCACACCCCGGAGGCGTGGCTTAGCCCCCTCGCGCTTCGCCCTCGCCGGGCACATGCGCAAACCACCACGTGGGCGGGGGGGGGAAATGCGGGCCCGCGGCTACGCATGCGCCCTTAGTTATCCGCAGTTCTTTCCCCGCCTCCCGAGGGGTTGCAAAGCCAAGTCCGGCTCGGCGCATGCGTCGGCTGTGCCGAGCGTCTGA
>VZSZ01001855.1:1052738-1078961 GCA_013398815.1 Ibidorhyncha struthersii
CCCCCCTTCGGTTGTGGCTGTAGAGCTTCGCTGTCTACTCGCAGGTTCTGGAAGCCTTTTTCTTCTGCCTGTGGAAGGGTTATCGTGGGTCGCTGGAGGGATGTCGGCTTAAAATTTACTTATTCTTACACCGCTATCCTTCTCCCTGCCTTTTCCTGGTGCCAGTGCAGTTATATGTGTGCTGGTGTGGTTAAAGCACGTGAAAAAGATACATTGTTAATACCAGAAATGCATCTGTAGCAAAGAACTGTTGCTCTTTTAAAATGGATGTCTTGACATTTTGAAGTTTGTATGGAAACATTACGTTCTGTGGTTTAAGGGGCACTGAGGCATCAAAAATGTAATGTGAGGTTGAGGGCGTCACAAATGTGTTGAATGCCTTTACGTGATTCTCTTACAGAAGGTCAGCAGAGAAAAGAAGCTGTGCAGTTGCCTTATGTTTTTGCGTGTTTTCTTCATTTTATTTACTGTTTATGACTGGAGTTCTGTGTAGCAGTATAGGCATTCTTTGGCTGCAAAAGCTTCCCTAATTTTTTAACAACCCAACTGGTATTTTAATGTAAAGCATAAGTCTGAAAAATCAAGTAACTGATCTGTACATATCTTTTCTGACTACACATTCCGTGGAAAAATTGAATAGTAATCAAAGACTCTTGGTACAACTGCAAAACAAATATTATGCTTTCAACTTGCATCTTATGTTAATTAAATCTGAACATAGACAGCCTCTTCTGTGTGGTCAGATACTTTTTAAAAAAAAAATTATTACATTTTAATCAGTTTCTCTTCAATCATTTGATGTCAGAAATGACAGAATGGGATTTAGTCTGTTGCAGTGAGTTCCAGTTCATTCATTTCATTTGTTAGGGGTTCAGTTTCCTTTCCCACAGTTTAACATGTGGTGAAGTTGCTAACAAAGATATGGTTAAAGCCAAAGGTGTGTTGTGTTGGCCTCCCCTGATACCAGTGAACTAACTTCTGTCAGAGCATTTGTCGATAGAACAGTGAGTATGAATAAGCATTTCGGTAAGTCTGGCTATTGTGGCCTGCTCAGAGAGAAACTGGATGCTACTGACTTTACAATTGTAAGTCAAGAGTCCTGATTTGAAAAATGAGTTTAAAGTTAGTTAATAAGATTTCTGCCAGTGTTAGAACAAGCAATACTATTTCATGCTAATATTGTCGGATTCAGATTAATTGGTTTGTCCATGTGCATGTGTTAAATACATTTCTTCTGTAACAACTGAAAATAATCTATCCCAAAGAGTAAAAAGAGAACATATTTTTCTATGTTACTACCTTTAGTGTGGATTCTAAATTATGATTTAATGCTTTAAAGATCCTTTTGAGGGGCTGTAAAAAAAAAACAATAGCTAGTCTTATAGAGACTACTTTTTGAATGAGTTGTTTAGTATTATACTTTTGTTTTCCCTTCTAGGTTCCTGTTCTTCAAACAAACAATGGTCCAGGTCTGACAGGATTAATGACCATAGCTGCCCATCTAGTTAAACAGGCTAAGAAAGACCAACTGCTCGGAAATACTGCAGAAGAGAAAGCTGTCGTTCAGCAGTGGTTGGAATATAGAGTGACTCGAGTAGATGGAGGCTCTAATAAAGAAGATACAAGAATAATTCTGAAGGTAAGGAGTACTTAATTACCTTGCCACTGAATTTTGGGGTGACTAGACCTTGAAGAAGATGACAGTGCTACCAATTAATAAAACAGAAAACACTGAAGATTTGACAATATCTTTAAGTACTGGCTTTTATTCTGCTTGCTGTTTTTCACTTTCATTGACAAAAATCCACCAACAATCTGTAACAGGAGGGAAAACAGCTTAAACTGTAAAATATATGAAGCATGTGGCTGTAATGCTGTAAAGTAACTAGAATATTCCAATAGTTTAGATGTTGTTTAGTTGTCTAGTCTCTTATTAGCCGTGTAAGATGCCACTTTCTTACTGTTTTCATAAAACCTCAGCTATAAACAAGTGGTGTTGTATTTCAAGATAACAGTGATCTGATTGTTTTAAGAGCTATTCTTATTCATTTGGTAATTATGGAATACAAGCCATACTTGATGTTGTGGTAATCGGTATTGGTACCAAAAGGTATACCACACAGAATTGCGTGTAAAAGGTGAAATCCTAAAGGAACCTCTCCAAAACTGCCCTTCACATCGAGCTACTTTGTATGGAGGCTTTGGTCTACTGTATTAAACTTTTCTTGTAGTCTGAAGCTTACTTCCTCTTAAACAGGTGGAAGCAGGAAAAGAGAATCTCAAAGGTCACCCTATTATTTGAGCAGCCAGATGGCGGGGAGTAGATAGCAAAACTTAGCTCTATTTTCCTTCTTACCCCTTGTGACTGGTAATAAGTATTTTTGCAGTCTTGTGGGCACAGGCCTTGAAGATAAAACTTGCTTTTACACTGTTAAGTGCTAAGGGCTCTGTTTAGGAAGTGTGTATGAAACAGCAGAGAAGTTCAATTGATTTTTAAAGTGTCTATTTTTTCTAGTTTTAAAAGTGTTTTTAGATGGAAAGTACACAATGCTCAGTGCTACTAGTGAGTCTGGGTTTAGAAATAGCTTTGTGAGCTGCAAGGTATTAGGAAGGTTGACTTTACTTGAGGCTAGCAGAGTCTTAATTAGTACTTTTGACTTTTATTACGTATGGCGAGTCTGAGTCAACTAAAGCTATTGCAGAAACCAAAGATAAAATGAAGCAGCGTTCAAAAGTTAACAGATTGTCTTACTTAAGATGCAAGACTTTCCTTGATTTTAAAATGGTGCAAAGCAAAACCTTGTTAGTAATCTGTTGTCCTTTTCAAACTGCCAGCCTCCTTGATCTTGAGGACTTGGAATTTCATGCCTGCTTTACAAGGATCAACTTGGTGAAAACCCTAAAGAACATTTCTCTCACTTACACACCAGATAATCTGAATTATGTTGATATCATTGTAGCTATGCAATATCTTCCATTGGTTGAGCATGAGTTTGTTTACATTGCTTCTCTTTTTATAACATCTATGGTCTTATTTTCTACATGCAAATGCTATCAAAACCTTTACAGTCATGGTTACTCTACAGATACCTCATGAAAACTGTCTACACTTTGGGATTTTCAGAACTTAATTGAAGGACACGTTGACTAATCAGGGTTTAACTTCAGATTTAGCTGTACTATGAACAGGTGGTATGACTAGGTGGCCTTCAGAGGTCCCTGTTGTCTAATTATTTTGTTTAAAAAAACCTTCATGACAAGTATATAATTTCAGTCATTCTTCAAACAACCTTGTGATGCCTTTTATTCTCTCCCAAACTGTGAGAAGGCCACAGGAGAATAACTAACCAACTTATTTTTACCTTTCTTGCCCTTCTATTTGATAAAAAAACAAATTTTGTTATAACAAAATATATCTGCTCTGGATGGCTTAAGCGGTGATACCTGCTTTGTCAGCACACGTGTGAGCATACGCAAAACTGCATTTGAGTATTAAAACCAGAGAGATATGATGATTTCATGCCAAAGCTGATACTTCTTTTCAGTTTTAGCCTTAGCCACACTGGCAGTGTAGAAAAGACAATATACTGAAATCCAAATATTTAGATAAATTAAGTGCTTCCAGACAAAACAAAATTTCCTTAACTGAGAAACAGTGTCTCTTGAGGAAGAATCTCTGCCTTTAAGAATATTCTAATAGATATTACCACTTCAAAACTTTCATAAGTATTTTTTTTATTAGCAGATGTTGAATAGCCAGAATTTGTTTTGACACAGGGCTGCTGTGGAATTGTTCCAGCACTAATAATTTCATAGTATAGCAATTAAGATTTTTTTTTAATTTGTTCTCTTGCCACCATGATTAATCAGAAAAAGAGGCAGCCTACCATTAAAGTATACTATGCCAAAAGGGAGTACGGGTGAAAAAAAGAAAAGCTAAAATAGGGAGGCAAGTCTGAGGTTGTAGTTTTACAACGTGTCTGGAATACACAATGGCAGTCTTGGGACAGTTGCAGCCTAGAGCGACAATTTATAATAAGCTGTGCCAAAAACAGTTCAGTCACTTCTGCTGTAAACTTTAGGCTGCCTCTATTTAACCCTTAATTGAGGTGATATGGTTCTGAATAATGTCAGTAAATAACTGGTTTAATGTTTGTTAATTTGAACAGGAAGGGTTTTCTGTTGGCCTTAGGAAAACAGGTTCTTAAATTGTTCTTACTGATGTGTTGACTAAAGCTGTTACTTGGCATGAAAGTAATCATGAAGTAGTCAGACCATATCAGCCAGGTTTTTTATATTCATTCAGAGCAGATGCCATACTGTTCAGACCTGGCCAACGAAAGTGCTCTTGGAGTTTTGTCTAACTTTTATTTGCGCGCCTGTACTGACCAAAATAAATGGGAGCAACACTCTTCCCTGGACTGTTCTTCAGCAGATGTGTAGGAATGATGATCGTCAATAGCAGTAATAACATAACATAATGCATCAGATACTAACTTTCTTTTCCACAGGATGAGAGAGTATTTCCCTTTGCTTCTTTGATATTTGGTTAGTGGTAAATTAAGCTGCATAGGAAAAAAAATCTGGAAATTACTGAGTTGTGCTTGATAATTAGTAGTTTTTCTACTCTTCTGGGTAGGAATTGAGGAACTTTGTGAAACTTTTGTGCCATCAAATGTCTACTTAGATATTAATGACTTCCATTCAGGAGACTTGAATTTCCCTGTGTTGTCAGTTTTAGATCTCTAAAACTTGAGGGTTCTTCCCTGCCTCCCCCATCTTCAGAGGCATATTCTAAATAACTGGGAGTTTGTAGTTGAATTCACAGAAAAGCTTCCACAGAAATGTAGACATCTCTAGACTCTGAAAGATAATTATAACCAAAAATTTGTGTACTACTTCCAGTGTCCCATACCAAAAATGTTCCATGATTTCAGCTAGTTTTGTCCTAATTTCCTGTGCTGTCTGGCTGTAGTCATGAAATCCAATTAGAAATCTGAATAAGAGAGCTTCAATACTTATTTAGTGTGCTTGTTTGAAAACTTACTGTTTCCACAGATATGTAAGCAGGTTAATCCATGCTCTGTCCGTGCCGTTAATCCACAGTTTTTGTACGCTGTTCTTTGACAGACTTCTAAATAGGATGCCTACCTGCTTTGGGAAGCTTGTCCAGCAAGCGTTTTTTAAACTTCAGCTTCCCATGTTGACTTCTCTCCCTTTTCTGTTAGCATCAGGTTATTTTTGTGCACTTACAGGTGTAAAAACTTGATTTTTGATTATTTGAGCAACATTTGCTGATTATTTTTCTTCTGTCTTTTGCAGGAAACTCGGTATGTTGAATATAATATTCATCCAGACCAGATTTAGCTCATAGCTTGCCAGTTAGACAGAAAAGCCTTTCATTAGAATTAAAAGTATGGCTATGCCCCAACAGTGAAATTCTGCTTTTCTTGGATATGGCTACAGAATCCTTTTCTTGGGTTCTGCGTTGTCAGAGGCTTGCCTGGGGCATTTGAGAATGCTCAGCTCTTTGTGTTTGCATGGTGTGATATAGAGGCATTTAGGGCATAAATGACATTGAGAATATTGCTGACTGAAAGGATGTGCTTCTGTGTGTAAGGGAAGTACATACACCAGCAGTGTGTTGTTCTGGACAAAATAAACAAAACAAAATCAGAGTATGATTAGATCTGTTGTAAGCTACTGAGTTGTTTTAAGAAGTAAATGTTACTTACCCGAGCTGCTGTCTCAACTTGCGGTGACTAGAAGGGATTCAATCGCCTTAATGGATGAATTGGATTACAGGCAATTAGATTGTATACCTTAAAAGATAGTTCTGTGGTAGCCAGAAGTGTGCTGTGGATGGGATGTGTTGAGCTAGACAGGGGCTGTAACTTGGATTTTTTTTCCATACAACAAGCAAATGGAAATCCGTTGTTTAGTCCATAAATAATGCAACATCTCTTCTTTCCGTTGCTTTTCCCCCCTCGTACCCAAAAATGGAATTTGAATTGCTGCAGTTGTTCAATGCATATTAGTGCCTTAAATACCTGTCTGAAATTTGAGAAAGGGTTTCCTGAGGGATTGCAACAATAAGTTCGTACAGTTACAAGCAACTTCCAAGACTATTTCAGTCATTTAATACTGGGATTGTATATACATAATCAATTTAAGCAGTGATGTTCAGTACATGAAAGACAGTGATATAAATGACAGCTAACAGACCTGAATTTCCTGGATAGAAATTCAAATACAGTTTTGTATTCATATTTTCATTAATCTCGCCAGGACAGGAACACTATTTCAGTTTAATACCATGGTCACTTAAGAAAGCTTGACTTTCAGGGATTTTAACACAGCTGGCTATGAGCCAACTATATAATCATCTATGGGAAGCATAACCCATGAGGCAAGATTAACTAAATTTGCCTAGTGCACAAGGGAAAAAAAATTGTACTGTGGTGTTTCTGAATTAGCTTGACTTACAGAATGAAATCGGAATATCTGTCTCTGTTTTATGGGAGGAAAGGACATGTTCAAAAACAGAATTGTAAACTAATGCTAATTTATCCAAGACTAAACCATTTTTGTCAAATTCCATTTGTTCCGTTAACTGACTTCATAAAATCTGATGAACCAGAATAAATAATTGTTTACACTGTAATGGCTTCCTTTGCCTTTAAAGTTTTAGGATTTTTTTAATTGATTAATATTTTGAGTATACATGTCATAGAAACTAGCCTACCTCTTGAAGATGTATAAAACTAAGAATTAGCATTCCGTAACCGCTTTGATGCAGAAATCCAGAATTTTGGCCAGGGAAATAACGTGTTGATCGTACCTTCAGAGATAATGAGCTTTTTACTTTACAAAATCCTGATTCCATAGCCTACACTAAGAAGAAAGCGGGGTGGTGTGGTGTGTATAATTTCAGTGGCATTGCTACTCATTATAATGGATGATGAATTTCTGGTTTATTAAAATGAAAAATGCTGGTGAGAGAATCTGTGTCAGAATAGACAAGTTTGGTTTTTTTTTTTTCCCCTAGTAAACAGTTCTCTAGATATCTATCTTCTTCCTACAAGATTTTTCTTTGTAACACTGCATTTGCCTTTGTGTTGTGTGTGCGAAATTCCACAGAGCTGTAGTTACATGTTTAAAGTAATTTGAGAGCTAACTAACATGAACAAAGCAGTAAACCAGTCTAAAGAAAAGAGGCTATATAGCCATGGGCAGATGACCTTACAGAATTTTAACTATGCAGTGCTTAATATTTTTCCCTGATTTGTTCTAATAAAAGAAATGAAAGCAGACATAAGGATGTTGAAATATTACAGAAGTACAGGAGACCTGTCATAAAAAGGTTATCAAAGAAACAGTAAGGTGGCACAATAGAGTCAAACTTGTCAAATTCAGATGCATGGTCAGATGTCTTAAAGTCTCAGCATTTTAGTTTAGTGTTTAGGGGTGGTTTTTTTACATACACACTGTAGGATATCTCAATATCAGTAAAATTATGTAACCACAAAAACTGCAATAGGCTTAAGGCTAAATGTAATTTTTAAATTTTTCACTAGTGATTAACACCTTTTCCTTGCCCTAGACTTCTTTTTAAAATAACATGTTCTGGTTTAGGGAAACCTTTAGTAATTGAGACTGAAAACCTATTTTAGGGATGTTTTGAAAAATGCTATTTAAGTTTAAGCTGCTTACCTCTGTTTCTGGAGGTGGGGAGGACGTGGCTTAAGAAAACTGGCAGGACATCTCTGAGGAAAAAGGAGTGCATTTACTGTAAATTGTTTTTCAAACAGAGAGGAGTACCAACAATTTCCAAATCCAAGAAAAAGCTGGGAAATTGTTTTCCTACAGTTCTGAAAAGAATTTATTTTAAAACTAAAGTTTGCTTATGCTGGGATCAAGATTAAAGCAGATAATTTTATTTGCTGTTACATTTCCTTCTTTAGAGGGAAGTAGGGGGCAGAAGGGTGCATAAATTGGATGAGAAGTAGGCAAGATGTGGAGAAAAGGAAGGACAGGTAGAGGCAGAGCCTGTGTTCTCAGGAGTGATACACCTGAGCAGTGATGAGTCTGTCAGCCTCCTGTTTTCTGGCAGGGAATGATTGAATACAAAAAGCCATGAAAAAGGGTCTTTCAGTAATGCAGGTTTGAAATGCTTACTCACTAAACCTAAATGGAAGCCTTCTACTGCCCACCTTTATAGCCTCTGATATGGAATTGTTGAGAGATGATCATAAAATGCTGCAGCAGTGTTCTCTTCATATGGACTTAGTATCAGTCATTAAGAATTTCTAGCAGTGATTTCAACATTAATAAAAGCAGGTGTCAAATGATACCAGCTGGTGGGTATCAAACATCTGGCATTGAGCTTATGTTATTTATCCCAATAAACATGTTATTTATCTCCCACCCCACTATCCCTTTGTGTTTCTCTGGTTCTCACGCGTGTGCAGTTCCAGAACCTTGCTGACCAGCTGCATTGAGTTGAGTTCTGGAGGACAGAAGCTGCTGCCAGAATAGCAATGTACTCTCCTTTGATCATAGGATTACATTTTCCACTCATCAAATGTTCAATGTATAACAGCGCTGCTTCTGAGTCATATGTGCTAACAAAAAATACACAACTCTGCATTTTTGAATTCCAGTTATTTGAAGCCAAGACAGATTTGAAAGTACTTCTGTGGAGTCAGCTTAATATGTAAAATAAATCACACTTGTTTTTACAAAAAACTGAGTGGATGTAAGTGGGAGAATTATGAAAAAATATGTGCCAGCAGCAAGCTGGCTAGCACTTTATTTAGAGACCAACATTTACGTTTTATGAATTCTCGCTGTCAAAAAATGATGATATTTTAGTTTATTAGCTTGATACTTTTAAGATTTTTTTTTTCTTTTTATGTTCTTCTCCTTTGTTGAGTTGGGATAAATTAAAACTTGCATTTATTTTATATGCATGGTTTTCAGAGGAAGTTTTCTATTACTTTTAACAATTGCCTTAATATTTTGTCTTACAAAGTCAATACTACATCAGTATAATGACTTTTTCCTTTTTAGGATCTTAACATGCACCTTGAAGACAAAGTCTACCTTGCAGGAAACACTTTTACCTTAGCAGACATTTTGATGTATTATGGATTGCATCATGTAATGGTAAGTGTTATTTGCCTTATTTTTATTTGTACGACTATCATAATTGTTTATCCAAAGGGCAGTTCATTGTTGTAGAAGTTGACCTACTGTGAATTAATCAATGACAATTACAGTACAAAAATGGAGAAATGTCTTACAAGAACTTCAAATAAAACTTCTAAGTTGTTCTTTGTTTACTTTTTTAATATTTAGCTATGGATCTGTCAAAAGAAGTGTATTATCTGTAGTGTCCAGAATGCTTTAGTTGCCTCTGTGTAATGTAACAAGGACGATACCTATCCCTCTGTTGCTGGGTATGAGGACTTGATCTGTTCAAGTCTGAAACATGACTGCTTACAGAACTACATAGGGCAAGAGATAAATGAAACTGAAAGGAAGTATCAGAACTGAAAGTACTAACCTTGTTAGGATTGGAGAAATGCTACTGGTGCTATGAAAGATGCATGTAAATTAAGTTACTGAAGGATGAATGTCTATAAAAGTGTCAGCCATAACAAAATGTCATTTGTGTTTCAAGACTTAATGATAGGACTTGATAACATACACAATATGAAAATAACATGAGGAGCTGGTGCTTAGAAGAAAAAAAAAAAAAAAAAAAACAACCAAAACTAAAAGTTTTTACTGAGGGGAGAAGATGTTGAGATTCTTTGTAGTCAGCTCAGGTTTTATTATAAAGTGCTTATAAATTGTTGCACCTTAGTTCTAAACCCCAAGTGGTAATTTAAAGATGAAGCAGTTGAAGTTTTTTGTATTTTGGTGGCTGGAATGTGATTGTAAATGAGCCATCCTTCTGTGGAGTGGGTACTACTAAACAAACCAAAGCACTTGTACAAAAAGTTCTGCTAAATTCTTGGGAGAAGATAAAATCCGTCAGTTTTACATTAGGAAGTTGGGGGGGGCATAATCAGGAAAAAAGATGCCTCTGACAAATGCACGTGTATCTGAGAATCGGTTAATTCAATCAGCGGGGTGAATGGGTACTTTATACAGTTAAAAGCAAGGCTCTGGAGGAAGAGTGCAAGAACGCTGTGCCTCAAAAGGGAGGCTGAGGTGGGGGGAGGAAAGATCAAGTAATGAAATACAGATGCATAAGTTCTTGTTTTTGTTAGTACCTTGACTATCCAGGAGTAAAAGTTCAAATGAGAGTGTCAAGCAGAGGAGAGGGAAGGGAGGCTTCGTTTCAGAAGATTTTTGAAAACATGTTAGAGCAAGTCACTTAGAATTAATTCTGTTAAATCATATTTGCCTTGTAATATAATAGGGTAGATGCGTTGACTAGAGTGTCAGAATGTATTACCTTTCACATATGATCTGTAGACATAGAAAAAACATTTAAATACTTTCTAAAAATATGGCTGCATATTTTTTTGAAAACTCAGGCGGGGGAAAATAAAGCCTATTTTAAATTTAGAATTTGCTCTAGAGTAGACCACCTAATCAAGAAGCAAAGATACAAGTTATTGCTTTGGGAAATAGAACAGATGGTAAAAACAAATGACTTGGTGCTCCTGGGTGCCTGCAACTATCCAGACACTACTTGGGACAAGTTTATAGTACAGCATCTGTTTCTGAAAGTCTGATTTCATGGAAGATAATTTTCTGAATCAGAAAGGTATAAAGGGCAAATAATGGGGTGGGTATCTTAAATAAACAGGAAAATCTAGAAGCTGCTGCCTAGGAATTACATTTATTTTGAAGGTTTCAGAATTGATTGGTATTATTACTTAACTATAGAGGTAAGATCTTGAACTGTAGAATCCTGTGGTATTTTTTTATTATTTTTATTTTTCCTGTAATGAGAAGAGAGTATGTCTAGAGCTGCTTCTCTGCCCTAAGCTTTAAGGGGGGGTGGGGAAAGCTCTGTATCTCTTAATGTGATGTGGTCCAGGGAAGCAGTTTGTCATATCCACCACGATTTCAGCTAAGCTTAATGCAAAATACCAATAAATGTTTCCTGTAGTCCTTCAAGAGAGGAGGTAGAAATGGGAGGCACAGGGGGGGTGAACCACACTTCTTGCTGTCCATCAAGTTGTCTAGAAAATTGATCTGAAAATGTTACCGATAATGACTTTTAGGATTAATCTGTCTGCTTTTGGTAGACTACCAAGTATGTGCTAACACAGACATTAGTAATAGAATACTGTAAATATTAGTGACGTACCATGATTGTTCTGAATGAGCCAAGTATTATTAAAACTTTAAAAACCTTCTGATGCACATTTCATTGGAAGGTTTTTAAGACCACCCGATCCTATTGCTCACTTCTTCACCTGTGGTTTCATCTTCCTTTCTTAGTGTTTCTGCATATAGATCATACATCTTCGTATCCCTTCCCTCCTCCCACCTTCATTTTGCCCTTCCCATTATCCCAGGTGGGTTCTGAAACCTGATTCTTCACTGTCCAGGCTCGTACATTTGAACTTAGTGATCAGTTTGTCTACTGAAGAGCAGCAACTATTAATTTTGCAGTTGTATGCCTTTCATTCTTCCTCTCCTTTCTAGTTCCTAATAAGCACAATAGTACTATGTGTTTAAAAATTCATATTGTGGGAAAGGAATTAATATTTTAATGAGTGAGAGTCAGATTCACAGGTAGTGTTTCAGGCTTCTTGCAGACTGTGTCTATTTTGAGTCTATTAATTAGAAATATACACTTATTATAAGGCAGGAACTAATTTGTATATATTGTTATTCTGCATCATAATGTAGGTCACACGCCCCAAAAGTATAATGTTTGATACTAACTGTCTAAATGAGCTTTTTCAATCAGTGTGGTTTACATTGTTGTATGTAATTCCATGTCTCCATGCATCTAAACATAAATATTGTTGTCTTTAGACACTTTGATTGCTTAAATAGATATGTGGATAAATATGATGAACAATGAAGTTCTACTAGGTTAAAGTGTAGAGTGCAAAGAAAACATGAATTTGGAAGTATTGCTTGAGGATAGCTCAGGCAATCAGTAAGCATTAAATTCCCCCTGTGGTGATGAACTTGTTTTCGTGTCTTTTTTTTTTATATTTAAAATAAAAAAGTTTCCGTATGTTTTTATTCTTAAGTATTTTCAAACAGCACAAGTCCAGTTCTATTTAAGAGAAATAATCAATACAAAGGTTGATCTGTTTTTATACTTCAAAAATTCTGTCAGCACCGAAGAAGTAGTCTCAAATCTGTACGTCTGACTTGAAAATTGCCTTAATAGGGTCTAGAAAATAACTTATGGGTGAAATTTATATCTGCAAATGGAAGAAGTCTCAGTCAAAATGTTGGGGTCAAATCAAGTACAAAAAAGTCTTTCTCCTCAGGTCAGAACTACTAATACTGAACTATAATAAGACTGCAATAGTAGTTTATTTTCCGGTTCATTTTTTCCATAGTGAACATTTCCTGTAATAAACATTGCCATGAATTTTTGTTAATATTCACTGGTGCTGCTTATCTTAGTACTGGGATTACAGCATTTCCTTCTAAAGAATGATGCTAGAAATGGTACTTAAACTGAATTACAAAAAACAGTTTTACCTTAAAGAAAAGGTTTAATTTTAAGCAAGTTCCCTTAACAGCATAAAACTAGTCAAAAAGTACATATATTTCATGAAATACACCATTCGGCTGGTTTTGGTTTTTCTCTCCCTCATATCTAAAGGCTAAATTTAAAAAATGAGATAGTATCTTATCCTTTTCTTGATGCTGAAGAACTTCACATGTATGCAGGTGTTTTTAGACTTTCCATGCACATGCAGGGTGTGGGAATAGGAATTTATGCTGGCATCCCCAATGCTACTGAAAGAAAATATAATTAAAGCTTGTGTATTTATAGCCCTTCTAGAAACTCTTCTAGTTGCACTGTGTGATGACCACCTTGGTTACCCTTTGTGAGCTTTGTGGTGGAAGAGTAAGACTTTTTTTTTTTTTTCATGGCATAAAAAAAAAGGCTGTCAAATTGAGTGTCTGCTTCTTTGCTATTAAAATAATTGCTTTAATAGCAAATAATTATTATAACAGCAGAACAGCAGCCTTTCTTAACTTGGGGGAATTATCTAATTTAATGAGGAAGAACAGAAAATACCCATCTAACAAAATGTTGTAAAAAATGCCATGGAAGTGATCTCTAAACAATTAACCTAAGAGTTATGTTCCGAGTAAAAAGTAGAGCATGCCACAAAGTGCTTTTTAATATATTTCACTGATAGAGTACATTATGTAAATAAGTAAAAATATCTTGCTTGTTGTGCCTAGAGTACAAAAAGGGGTTTTGTTATTAGAGTAGCTGTCTGTTTTGCCCTTCAGATGTTTTTCACTACACTAGCAGAATGGAGGACTAGTTTTCCAGACTTTTATTTTTGATGTACATCAGAGAAATGTGAAGATTGAGAATTACCAGTATAAAATTATGAGGAGGAAATACTGTATATGCTGCAAAATCATAAGGTTAGTTCAGCATTTTCATAACCAAGTGCTTACCCATTAAAGACCTTGAAAAATGGTATTGTAGTTATAATTTTTAAGTGTACAACACTCATGGAATTTAAAGTTACAGTATTTTTAGTATCTTCATACTTAGATACTTTGCTTCACTTTCAGTAATTTTAGATGGCCTTAAAGTATGCATGTTGCTCTTTTCATGCTCTGTGTTGCTTTGTAAATGATTTTACAGCTTCGTACCATGCACCAGCTTCCAACTACCATTAATTATAACAAACTGTAGGTGATCAAAAGCATTTTCCCCTAACTGGTACTGCATAGGGTTTTTTTTTGTCCTGAATATACTGTACTTGCAGAAGCTCCTTGTTACATTTTAATAGCTTCCACTGATTTTAAAAATTCTGCAGTTTTTCCCCTTATCAGTGTTACTGTCTTCCACTTGGCTAATGCTGATTAACTACCTTATGTTCCTAGCTCAGCAAAAATAATACGTGGCTGTGTTTTAATTGATTTGTCTGTGCACTTCTGTACAGCTGTAAGAATAGTGTTTACATTTCCATGCCAGCAGCAAGAAAAGCAGACTTTCTCGTACTGCCTGAACTGTGGTTTATAACAGTTCAAAATCACAGAAGTTGTTGTGGAAATACATGTGTGGTGCAATGCTTGTATTCTGGCAGGTGAGTCCTGTAGGAAAAAGAGCTACTTGTGTTTAGGAGCAGCTGCAAGATCTCTGCTTTTTGGTTGTTGCCGCAGTTACTATGCTCTTAACTTACTGTTAATAGAGCATTAATGCTATGTGGCATTGTTTTAGAATTCCTTCCTGCAACTCCTTGAAATTCTTCTTCCTTGGTATCTTTCTAGTGTTTTCGTCTTCTGGTGTATATCCTTATTTTCTTTTTCCATCTACATGTTTAAAGCTTTCCAGTTTTAAGCCAAGTGCTGGACTGAGTGAGAGAACAGTGAGGAGAAGCAGCAAATGTTACAGGCAGCTCTTGAAATCGAGAGGGCTGGTGTGTCATGAGGTGAAATTCAACATGAGACTTGGTTTTAAACACCAGCTTTTCACTTTTACAGCTAAGTAAATGAGTATGTATAGCTCTTCCTGTGATTTAAAGCTTGTTAGAACATTCTTGTTTCCAGCTGCCCTGTGCCCAAGATCAGATTTGCAATTAACCTGCCTTATTTGTGAAATCTGGTGTTTGTAGAACAAGGCATAAGAAATATGCCATCTGTTTGGCTTTTGAGGAGGGGATTAACCTCAAGTAGCTTTAGAAGTCTAAACACGAAAAATATTAGGCATGTCTAGCTAGCGATTTGTCTGTTAAAACTAGCCTTTACAGGTGTGCCTTTTTTCATTGACTCCAGGTGTTGTCAAGATGACTAAGCCTGATGGCTAACCTTAGCTAACTGAAAATGAAGTGAGGTGAATCCCGCGCTGACTGGTTTAAGTATTGGTGAGATAAGATAGGGTGGTCGATGTGAAGATCACATTTTGTTCCTGATGCAGTTTTTGTAGTCTGTTTTGAGGACTACCCCATTTGTAATTCAGTTGTAGCAGGTTAATGTGAGGAAACAGGTTATTGTCTAAACTGATAAGTTAACTTCATTCCAGAGGAATGAGGATACCTAGAATTGCTAATCGAGGAACAGTAATACAGGTGATACAGCATGGTAATAGCTCTTTTACAGTTGGCTTGAAAGACTGTGAAGTAATAAAAGGCTCTGCAGTGAAGCTTTGAGGATGTTGCTGACTTGAACTTGGAAGTCTTGGAAAGGTATAGTTAAAATCTGTAACTGTAGATTACTTTATCTAAGCCAGTTGTCTGATAATAGTAAAGGTAAGCTTGAAGCTCGTCACTAATCTTGGCCATAATTCCTGTGGCAGGAGATGTTGCAATATGATAGTTGGAAGCTTCTTCCTGACTGATCTTGCAGCTGTTTAGATCTGGGTTAAAGTAAGCAAGTGATGGTGCTGTTGATTTGAGAACTGTAGTGAACAACAGGACCTCAAACTGTAGGAGTGATAGTATTGTAAGTACATTTATGAAGTATGGACAGGTTTTCAATTTGTTTTACTGTAGTAATTTGAATCATGCAATTGCTATGTTAATAATGCAAGCTAGCACATTTGAACATCTTAAGCTGTTTCTTAGTAACTATTGTGTGACTATTGCTCAAAAAGGAAAAGAACTTTCAGTTTTTCTATCCAGTCTGAAATTGCATGAAAAAAACTTATTCCTCTACTTAGAATACACCTTGAAATACAAAGTAGTCACTTTGCCTGGGAGGCAAGACTGCCTGCTAGATTAATGTGAAAGACTCGTGCATGTTGTGGAACTCTTCTTCCCTACCCTCCCTTNTTTGAGTAAATTAAAAGTAAATACGTATTTTGGGCTGTGAATTTTAATATGTGAAACTAAGATAGAATACTGCTGGACTGGAACAACTTGTTATGTGAGTTAAAATCAGCTGTAAAACTATCCACTTCTATTTTGTCTTTCCACATGTTATGATGCTAATGATTGCAGTGCCTTGTGTTATCAGTGCCTTGTATTTCTTCTTCATGCAGGTGGACCTCACAGTGCAAGAAAAGGAGAAATACCTTAATGTGTCTCGCTGGTTCAACCACATTCAGCATTATCCAGGTGTCCGACAACATCTGTCTAATGTCATCTTCATGAAGAACAGATTATACACTAATGCTCATTAAGGGAAAATCTCCATGTCATGTTGGAAGGATGTTTGGAAGTTTAGAAGTTATACTGTCCAAAACCACTAACTTGCAGATACTGGTTTGTAACCTTCTGTATGTGAACCAAAACTGTTCATGCCTCAAATAATACAATTGCATTGAATTGCTATTGTTCGTTCAAGAATTTGAACTAGTTAAATAATTGTATCATGTATCTGATTAAATGCAACAATGGTAGAAAGATGGAAATTGAGTTTTAATTCACTATTTTTAAAAAATGAAAAGTTCTTTCAGTTAAGCATTCAAGTGTAATTACATGGTCTTTGTAGGAAAGAATTACTTATTTTCCTTCAATTATTCACTCCTTTTGCTATTTATTGTATTTTTACATAAGTCCCGCTTTCTTTTAATTTTATTTTCCATGGATGTTTACACTAGTTTTGTAAAAGTTAAGAGCTATATTGTGTGCCAAGGATGTGAAAAAGGGAACACGCAAATGTTACAAAATATTTATGTGACTGAATAAATTATTTTAAAACTGTAGTCTTAATTTGGCTGTGAAACTTCTTAGTTTTTCTTCAGTAAAGAAAATGAAGTAGCAAGTGAACTAACCTTTTAAAAGCTTCATTTTGTGGTATTTGGACTTTTATTTTGATTCTAGAAGCATTTTCTTTCAAACAGTATAACAAAGCTAGGATTTTTCAAGATTCTGCATGTCTCTCACTTTGTATGGTATTTCCACACAAGTGTAAATGCAGGTTTCAGGATCCTTTAAAAAAAAAAAAAAAAAACAACCCAAAACTGTAGAATGTGGTCGCTCCATTTTTATTTTTAACAAATTTAAAAGTGCTAACATAATGTCCTAAGGATACATCTGAATTGGGTAATTACCTTCTGCACAGTTCAGTTAACATTTCCTTCAAAACACAAATAAATATGAAAATATTTTGATATTTTAATTGATAAACCTCTATGTTGGTTTCTACTACAGTGTTCAGCAAACAACAACTCGGTTGTACATTCTCTTGTCTTAACTCGTGTGCTGCTTTAGAAGCCTCCCACCCAGTAAGGTAGATGTAACGATATCCTGGGTAGCTGTCTGAGTGTTTTGAATGTTACAAGGCCTTAAGAAAAACGTAGGTAGATAAGAGATGAGGTAATTAAAACATAGGCTAACACATAAAAGGACAGAAGAAAATTGCATGAGTAAGTTTAACTTGGACAGTTCCAGGTGCTCTAATAGGTGTTTTCTGTATACACATCAGTTCTTTAGAGGGTTTACAGGCACACAGTGTTACTTTTAGGAATGTCTTATAGTGTTAAAAATGAACAAAAAAATCTTGTTTCATTTGAAAATTTCTCATTGTTTTCCAGGGGCTTAATTCTCAGCTTCTACCTTTTTTTTTCTGTTAGGTACTTTTCTTCCTTGCTATTTAGAAGCAGGCTTTGTGTACTTAATTATGAAGATCTCACTGAAATCTTGAGATCTGTTCATGAATTGCGGAGTGGGTAGAAACTTCATACTCCAAATTTCTCATATTTGACTACAGGAGGGCTTTGGGGTTTTACTGTCACTACTTGCACTCTTAATTCCCAATTTGTTCAAACATTTGTTGCCTAGTATTATGTATGTAAGTGAGTTTGCTTTTTTCCCCCACTTATGGCTGGGAGCAAGTGATGATGAGACTTAGAAAAATACCTACACTAGTACTAAATAATACTATAATGCACCGTTTTCTGTTCATAAATGGGAGCATGAGGGGGCATCATCAGTGCATTTGGTTAGGGTGTGGGGAAGTTTCACATTCAACTTGCAGATTGTTTGTTTTTATATATGCTATTGCAAATGAGAATGATTTAAGTTTTGTACAGTGTATGCGCAAGCCTTCATCTGCGAAAACAGCAGCTTCCATTATAGCTAAGAACACTGAAATGGAACCGGAGCTAAAAATATTTCTGAAAATAATACTGTCATCTTTTCAAACAAGTTTTGTAGGGATCATGCTACAAAGTATCTTTTTTTTTTTTCTTTTTTTAATCCCAAACAGCCTCTGTTTCCAAGTGTAGAGATTTCTCATGCCACTCCTGCAGTATCCCCTAGCCTCTTGTGCCAGTTTTGTTTTCTCTAGTGTAGAACAGAAGTGTTACTTGCTGTTGAAATGTTAAAACGAACAGGAAAAAACATTCAGCTAACAGAAAGATTAAATGTTTAGAAGTGGATTTGTAAAATTTATACTGTCTAAAAAAAGCCTTTGGTAATTGTCATGTGCTAACTTGAGCACTTCAGTTTTCTGTCCCTTGCATGGAGAAACTTAAGGGGGTACAGGGTTAAAAGCGAAGAAGGATGAATTGAGACTTTGCCTTTAGAGAGATGACTCGGAAAACCAGATGGTATTGATTTCCTCCCCTTTTCTGTCTAATGCCTTTTGATCATCAAGGGCAACTAAGTCTGTAAAAAAAACTTCTGAAAAATCATAAAAATGTAGCTTGGCCTATCTAAGACTGTACGAGCTACAGTTTAAGATGATGCTTCATATTATTTACGGATGAGGTGTAGTGTGCCTGAGTTCTCAAACTAACATTGATGCTCTGTATAAAGAGTATGTGGGGGTAAATGTTCTGCTGCTTTTAAAGATGCTACCGCTTGTCTTTCTGTTTCTGTAACATTTTATTATACTTTCACTGAACATTAGTAAAAGTGACTTTCCTCCCTTGCAACCCCCTTCTCCTTTCTTAAAATTTCAGTTGCTGAAGGGCACAGTAAAAACTGCGATGTTTTACTTTTGTTGCTTCGCAGTTTGATGATGATGATGACCACAGTGATGTGTGGAATTCATTTTCACGGCATTTCGTGAACAGTGACACTCTCATTTGTTAATGTATCTCATCATTGCAGTATTATTATTTTGCATAATTGTTCTATCTAATTTATTCAAGGGGCCTGACATGTTATGGTCTTTTAAGTATGTGCCTCTAGGACTTGAGGTTGTTGCCATATGGTGAGATAGTGCTGCATGACAACCTTTCAGCAACTGAAGAATTCAACAGCGAAAAAATGATAATTGTAAGTGTTCAGTGAAATCTCACGCTTACCACTTTGACTTGTCTTTTTCCCCGTGACGCCAAGGTGACCACAGCTTGCAGACAAGCCAGGTTGAAACAGAAGTTCAAGTATTGCATCGGCTATGTTAGAAATGTGCGGGTGATTTTTAGTCATCTTTGTATGCGTAACTTCATTTTCAAGTGAGAGCTGAGTTTGACTTCAGAAGTCTCTTGGGGCAGTTCTTGCACTGAGACTTACAACGGGGCAACAGTGATTTATATAAAAATCCAGGTTTAATATGGGATTAGAGGAGAGTGAGTAGAAATGAGAAATTTGAGAAGATCTGTGTTACACTGAACAAAAAAAACTAGTTCAGTTTAGACCTGGGTACCAAGAAAATCTGACCATTCAGGTGGAAGTGAAGTGTAGGCTCTTCAGCAGCAAAACTGTAAAAAATTTTTTAATGATAGTTTAAATGTATAACATGCTTTTCGTGGAGTTCCTTTTGTGTCATTGGTGATTTACCTACCAGGCTATCATCCCAGTTTTCCCCACAGAAACCAAGATAGGAGATACTGCTTCTGGTTAACAACTGAAACAGTCCAATCAAGCAAGTTTGGTTACCTTTCTTCACTGCCCACCCATGGTAAGTACTTGCTTTCAAGAGGTTTTCACCTATTGAATTGCCAGAGATTCTTTTGGTACAATGCATAACATTTGGACAGTGAAGTCTCCTAGCTGGCATCTTAGGTGTTTGCCTGTAAGAGGTGATATTTTCACATCTTTTTAATCTCTTTTTTTTTTTTAATCTCGTAATCCTTCCCTGTAGCCTACCCTACACTCTTCAAAGTATTTTTAAACTGAAGTAGCCCTTCTCCCAGGAATTCCTTACTATCATCTGAATCTTTGCAAGAACAGAGGCCTACAAATGGGGAAACTTACTTTAAGGTCCATCCTAAAATTCCCAGTAGGTGTTATAGGTCATTGAAGTATCTTGATAAAATAATTCTTTAGCTTCTATTTGTCTCTCACGCATGTACACACATTTATTTCAATTATAATTACAGCTGATGGAAGAGTAATCTGGACTCTTCCGCGTGGGTGTGGATTCTGGGTTATTAGCAGGGACTCTTTACTAAGGTTTAAGATGGACATGAGTACTTTGTAATTCAAATAAGACACTCATTTATATTAACTATTGTATATGAAAATGTGACTTAGAAGTGTTAACGTGGTGTTGTCCGTGAAATAAAATACACCCAAGCAACATGACAGATGAGAGAGCTGTAGAACTTGGACATCTTTATTCTCTTGGTTAAAAAGCAATAGATGATCAAAACTCTGCTCCTCAGTGCTGTGGATTTGAAGAGATGAGGACAAAATACTTAAAAAGATATTAGCTGAGAGAGAAGAAAATAAAGGAATAGATACACCTATAAAATCATTATTAAGAAATCCAGTGTAAGCTCTTCTGTTCAGAGGTCTGGTTCATATTTTTTCTGACCTGCTATCTGTTTGCATCTCTGCAGGTGATTTATGGTTTGTCTGCTACATGAACGCTGAAGTTGGGAGTAGAGATATTATCATGATTTTTCTCCAAGTAAATTTGCCTTGGTATGGCCATAAATTGATTTTTATAATTGTATGTGCATACAGACCCTTGTATGTAATTTTTTAATCTCTTTTTATTTATTTATTTTTTGCTAGGAAGAGGGATCTGCAGGCCTATATGAGGGGTTTTTTTTTCTTTTGGTTTTCAATTTTATCACTTCTTTTAATCTTTGGTGTGTTTCATGGTCTTTAACTTCAAAGTGTAATTGCAATGATGCAGCTGCTTAATGGATTAATACATTTAATATTTTCCCCCTAAGAGCGGTATTTCTTCTTTGCATCTATAATTGGATCGTGCTGCTGCTGTCCCTAACGGAAACGCCAGGTTTCATATTTGCCATACACCTGAGCACATGCATACTCACTCGGTAATCGTAATCTTTGTTCTGGATATATCAACACCAAATTGTATTTTGCACATTTTTTGTGCTTGAATTTTATTGTAAAAGATGTGTGAGGGGAGATGCCATCGTGCACCTCTGCTGCACCGAGCTTTTGGATTCATCCCACCACTGCATGTTTGGAATATTAGATTTATAGTACTTCACAGCCCAGCTCCAGGGCGGCATATACAGATATCGCAGATTTGGGGGGTGGGAATTGATTTTACAGCAAGGGTTACTTGTTGCTGCTCCGTGCATGTTCCTGCAGGCGTGGCCTTGATTTTCCGTGCTGGTAGTGACTACAGCCACCGCGGCTGCTGCCGAACACCGTGGATCCCATCTCTCACTCTGCAGGCAGGCGGGAGGTGAGTAATTTTTCATTGTTGCTGCATCTGAAGGATTCCCCCTTCCCCTCCCACGTTACCTTGGCCCCTTTAGGAAGATTTTCATCTATTAAACTTTCCCTTCTCTGTTGGAAGAACTAAATCTCTTTCAGCATTTCCAGGCTGGTGATCTAATTTGACAGCTCGTCGGTGATGTCTATTCCACTTCAAAGAGGCAGGTAGCCTCGGGCTAGCCAGCTGCATTGTGGATTCTGCAGATTTGGCTTGCTGTTCCTGCTGGGTGTCATCTGTCTTCTTAGTCTTGCGGTGGATAATTTTTGTCCTCCCTAGCATCATCTGCTTGAGCAGTTTCTGCCTGGCAGGCCTGTCCGTCCAAGTTGAGCATCAAATACAGTAGCCGCACGGCTAATCTGACACGGCACTCCTCCAAACGGCGCGGCCCCAGGCCTGCTTTGGCCAGCATCGGCATCGCGGCCCACAAACTTCCAGCCATCACGATGGCGGTCTCGGTCTCCCGTCACGGGTGCAGCCCATGGACTTATTCTGCTGGCGCAAAGTATGTCCCCCGCCTCGCCCTCTTAAGGGCCGTCGCTCTGATTCCTCCCATCTCGGCAGACGTCTGCCTCAACAGGTTTGGGTTTCCCTGCCTGTTGCCGGCATTTGACTCGGACACCGCCACTTGGATGAAACAATCCTTTAGTGGATTATCGTCGCTAGACAGCCTGTGGGGGAAATGACAGGACTCGGCACGTTCATCTGAAGATTTTGCAATTCAGAGTGCCGCTAACGCTAATGGGAAGTGGCAGGGTGATCCCTAAAAGAGAAAGCGGGTTCCATTGCACGGCAAAAGTGACAGAGGTTGTTTAGCCTATCTTCCCAAAAAATACATGATGACTACATATGTTGATTTTCATGCTCCGAGCCATAGCTATTTCCATATTTTTGCGACTTGATGACTACTTCCTACAAGCTGACAGGTTAGGGGCTCCACAAGTATTGTCTTTTTATAGCCATCACCTCTTTAAGTCCTCCTTAATTTTTTTAAATATGGTTTGAGAATAAGCTTGACGGGAGCAGTGAGAGTAAGCAGGGCAAAAAAAAACAAACCAAAAAAACCAAAACCAAAACCAGGCATAAATGTGGCAAATAAAGCATATTCTTTAAAAAAAAAAAAACAACTATTCAAACAAAGAGGAGAAATGGTTTCAGGACAGAAGTCCGAGAAACCGATGCCCTTATCTGTCACAGGATTTGCCCTTGTTGCAGTCCCATAATTCCGAACCTGACATTACTTATGATGTAAAAAATCTTTCCTAGAAATGCAGTAGTTATAAACCCCCTTCGCTACAGGATTTTCTCCTTAGCAAATAAAAAGATAGCTGGAGCATAGGGCTTAGAGCAGTAAATAACTTGTCTGAGAGAGAGACTAGGAAAGGATGGCAGCTAGACTGGAAGGGGATAAAATTAACATTTGAAAATTCTACCCCTAATTATTAATGATCATCAAGCCAGCTGGAATATTCTCCAGATATTAATATATGAGTACTAATGTCATTTATTGTCAAGTGCTTACATGCTTTAGATCCAAGTGGAAAAATATAAATACTGATCTGTAGGTTGCAGGAGATGGTCACTTTGGGGGGAAAAAACGATACGTGAAAGAGAACAGTATTTTTTCTTTGCTAATTATTGCTTATTTAACATAATATTTGCAGACTACGTAGCAGTGAAGGAGAGAAAAACTATTTTAGATTATATTTATGCTGAATTTAATAACGTTTGTTGAAATATTCCACACTTCCTAATGTAATCATTTATTATTTATTTAAATTTTAGCCATATTTTGACTGATTTGGGGGGACAATGTTTCAACAAAACTAATTCACTCATTGGCAAGGCTGAATTTACAAGATTATATAGGTTGTCAAAAAATACAGTGATTTCAGTAAGCAGTTTCTGAGTTTTGATGGTGGGACACAATTTAATAACAGGATCATTTCTTGTGTCTGTTGTAATAGCTTCATACAATAAAAAAGTCCTTTTTTTTTTTCTCTCAGCCAGGCAATTGCGCCTACTTATAAAAGTTATGCAGAATAGAACACCAGCAGAACTAATTTCTAACAAAAGAAATACTACTACTCCTGTTCTCTACTAATAAAATAGTTATTGTTCCAGCTGAACTGGCTCCTTCCAGGTATTCCAGATCAGGACACTGTAGATTGCAGCAGCTTTAGCTGAATTTGTGGTCCAGTGCTTCCTTCATTTACCATACAAAGACACTAAGCAGTGTGGTACGTACAGCAAGTAAAAAGGATGCATTAAAAAAAAAAAAAAAAAACCCAACCCAAAACCAAACTACAGATGCAATGGCCTAAACAAGGATCAAGCTGTTCTAAAAGTTATTGAGCATATGTAGCATTAAAAAAAGAAAATCCTGGAAGAAAGTTAATATACTGTAGTTTATTAGAGGGGAAGTATATTGAAAATATCCTGACACTTTCAAATTATTCTAAAAGAAATGTATAAGGATTTTTGGTTTATAGTTACAAAATAGACCAATGTAGCTGTGTTGGTCACACAGTGAAGCGGGGTTGCATGTCTGAGGTTGCTCCTTGTCTTCTCGAGCCATTAAGGCAGGGTGTTCAGCTCCACAGCCTGAGGAAAGCACTACCTCTGTGCAACTGTCTCTGGCCTGTGGTCATGGCGATGGCAGAGATTGTTAGTGCCTGTACATAAATACAGGAGGAGATCAGCATGGAGGGGGATATGCCCCACTGCAGTGAATCGGTGATCCCTGAAGTGGGCAGGGTCAGGCAAAAGCATGCTGGGTGTCCCATGTAAATGCTGCCTTTGCTTGAGGTCCTGGCAAGAGCCCTGTCAAATTGCCGGCCAGCACTGTCACGTATAAATGCCTCCAAGGCACAGGCCACACAATGATGTTGGGAGTGCTCAGGGAAAAGTGAGACCTGAAAGAGCACAGCTCTGGAGTAAGACACCAGCGCAGCCTGTCTATGATGGGGTGGAATCCTAAAGGAGAAAACACAGTGAGGCTTTTGGGTTGAGTAAGTCAGACTTGGCAACCACGCACCTTTAAGGAGCTCTGGGCATCTGTAAGCCACCTCTTCAGGGGGCCCTGGGTTCTTGATGGTGGTGGTGTGACACAAAAGGATTTTGCCTGGTGTCCTGGCCCAGACAGTCATGGAGTCGTTACTCCCCAGCTGCTCTGAGTTGGGCCGGCTCAGTATGGCCTCCTGGGCAGAGCAGAGGGTTGAGGTTCAGGAGAAATGGACTTGGGTCCTGATCTTCTGTTTGACTAATGCAAGCTATGTCTCCCTGTCACTCCTGTCTCGCCGCTGCTGACAAGGCTGACAATGAAACCTCTCTTAAAAGTACTTCAGTCCACGTCCATGCTACGAAGGACCCAGGTGGTGCTCATACTGCACCCTCACTGCCTCCTGCACGGCAGTTCCTGACGCCCCTGGAGTCCCATCCCACCTCCATACTGCCTGTTATGGATTCCCCATATGTAAAAGCCATGGACCAGGCTATGTCCTACTGTCCTACAGCCACCACCAAGCCCTGCGGTCTTGCATCAGGCAAATCCATATGCTAAACTTTTATCTGGGGTAGCCAGCACGTGTGAGAAGGGTGAACATAACCTTGTTGCCTCTTTGTCTTGTTCCAGAAACATCCCTTCATCCTGATGTATGAGGAACGCACAGTGGATGTCGCATGCTGTATTTGTAAAACCCCGGATCAAATGCCAGCAACAACCAGCCCTCCAATGTACATCGATTGATATGGCTGCTACATCAAACTCTAGAAAAAGAGCTGAGAGAAAACACGCTCTTAATTTTTGTAGGCCACAAGTCTGACAGTTGCTATCCATCTTCGCAACGCCCAGAAGCAAACCAATTTATCCGAATGCTTATCTCTTCTCCTGAAACAAATAACAACAAAGAAACGAGCCCATGGGATTTTTTTTTTTTTTGGTTGGTTGGTTGGTTTGTTCATTTTTTCCCAGCAATGCCCGGCGCTGGACCCATAGGAAGCCACTCACCGGCTTCCAAGGCGTCCCTGTCGCACGTACCGGGCCGGGCCCCACAGGGCCCCCCAGGCGGCGGCGGCGGCAGCTTCCTTCCCTGTAAAGATCGTTCTCCTCAGCGCAGCCGAAGGGGGGGATCGGCGGGCCCGGGGGGCGGCAGGAGTCCAGGGCCGGCCCGACCGCCGCCGCCGNCGCGCGGCGATGACCTCACACCGAGGCACCGGGGCGAGGCGGAAGTTCGGCGGGCGGGGAAGGGCCGGGCCGGGCCGCGCCGCGTTTGGCCGCGCCGCCCGCGGGCCGCCGAGCGCTATGAGCGGGGGAGGCCCCGCGTCCCCCGGCCGGAGCGGGGCGGCCCCGCTGCCCAGCGACAGGAGGCGGGAGGCGCTGGCGGCCGCGNCGGCCCGCTGCGCTCGTTGGAACTACACTGTGTGTTTCTTGAAATAGCCTTTATTTGCTGCGCTGTCAGAGTGCTTTCAAACTTAATGGGCTTTTTTTTTTTTTTTTTA
>VZSZ01001855.1:1079045-1125435 GCA_013398815.1 Ibidorhyncha struthersii
AGGTCTATTTCTCGCACATGTTTATGTTGTCAGTCCTCTCCGTCAAGAGTAAATTTCAAGGCTTTGGCCCTGGAATACAAGAAGACGCGAACGGGTTTCCTTTGCAGCCACCTCTCCTCTTGTGTCTCGCTGCAGAGAACTCCCACAGCTTAAGCTGTGGGTCTCTGTTGAGCTGCAGACTTTAGTTCTTTTATTTGGCATGCTGAGAGAGGTGGGGTTGTTCAGCCTGGAGAAGAGAAGACTCCGGGGAGGCCTCATTGCGGCCTTCCAGTGTCTGAAGGGCGCCTACAGGAGAGCTGGGGAGGGACTTTTTACAAAGGCGTGTAGTGATAGGATGAGGGGGGAATGGCTCTAAACTGGAAGAGGGGAGGTTTAGATTAGATATTGGGAAGAAATTTTTCCCTTTGAGGGCGGTGAGGCACTGGAAGAGGTTGCCCAGGGAAGCCGTGGCTGCCCCATCCCCGGAAGTGTTCAAGGCCAGGCTGGATGGGGCTTCGAGCAACCTGGTCTGGTGGGAGGTGTCCCTGCCCGTGGCAGGGGGGTTGGAACTAGATCATCTGTAAGGTCCCTTGAACCTAAACCATTCTATGACTTTTGCTCTTTTACCAGCATGAACAGTCAGATGCAGAAGCTGTACTGAGGAGGAGGAGGAGGAGGAGGATGATTGAGGCAGGGTGCTGAGAAATGGAGGAGAACGTTAACCTTCACAGAAAGGTGTCTGTGGCACCTCGAATATTGATTCATTGCATTTTGCCTAAGTTGGTGGTTTGCTGAATAGATAGGATAACCTACAAATGTTATTCTGGTGCTCCTTTGGTTTTGTATGTATTTGGTGGGCTGTCGTGCCTCTTCCATTGGAGTGTGGTGTGCTACCATGTGTTGTGTAGCCTGGTATGGAGTGTGAGAGAAAAACTAAAAATCTGACTTTCCTTAATCTTCTAGATGTTGGGGAAATCTATTCAAGGCTGCTGGATCACAGACCAGTAATTCAGGGAGAAATACGTTACTTTGTTAAAGAATTTGAAGTAAGTTATTTGTATGTTATTGGGTGCTGTAACCTTCAGAGTCTGAGACTTTAAACAGTTTTAACATCTTTTTAGAGATTCTAATATGTATGTAATTTTCTTCAGAAAGACTTGACGTGTATTTCTTGTCCAAAATAACTAACAGACCTATAGTATATGTCTGCATCTTTACTAACCAATGCAGTAATTTTTATTTATTTAAAACATTTTGAAAGGGGCATAAATATTTTTCCTGCAAAAGACTGGCAGCAGTATTGATGTAGGTGAATGGTGTAGTCTTAACATCTTAGAGACGTCTGTTTGGTTCAAGGAAAACATTGTTGGCTGATCTAGGTTTACACCTGATTAAGAAACTGCTTTGTGCCTCAGCTGGGTTCAGCTAGAAGAGCTGTAATTTAATTTTTCTTTAATTTTTGTTCCATGAAAGAAAGTAATATTTCTGGGAGAGAAGAGAAACACTTTATGCAAAGTGAGAAAATCATTAAAAATTGAATTAATGTTATTTAACTGGCTGCAAATAAGGCTAAAGTGTAAAAGTACGTATATAGAACTTTGCTTGAAAAGTGTAACACAGGTTCCACAAGATGGCAGCAGAAGTTTAGAAAAGTAGAATCTTGCGTCAACAAAAGGCTATTTCTGAGCAGATTTTCATTCTTAAAGATGGTGGGATTTAAAAATCTTAAAAGTAGTCCTGAAAAATATAGTTATAGCTCAAACTTCTAGCGTGTAGAGCTTATTTAAAAAAAAAAAAAAAAAAAAGACATTGAAATGTCTTGTGCCCTGACACTATAGCTAATATTTCAGCCAGGTCTAATTTGTCTCTATACTGGTTTAGCAAAATGACTATGTGAACTAAACCCTCATAAGATTTGTATTGTATGTGTTTTGGACTCATAAGGAATTACTTCTTTTCTTTGCCTTCCCTAAATAAGTTATGGGACACAGTAAATAGTGATACGTGGCTTTTCAGAGGACGGGAAATTTTAAACTCAGTTACAAAATTAAAACATATCTTTATAATTCATCTATTTCCCTCATTGCACCCAAAGCGTTGTTATATTTCTTAGACAAATTTCATCTATTCTTAGATCTTTTTTTGAAATTTAATTTCTGGTTTATACTTTTATGGGGAAAATAGAAAAGCAGGGTATTGTTTACATTTTAGCAACTTAGAATTTCTTCCAAAAATTACACGTTTCTAACTTTGAGTTATCAGATACTTTTTGGCTGTAGTAGGACATAAGCTGCTTCTTTCAATGATAAGCATCTACTGTGTAAAGAGTGTAGATTTGCATTCAGGAAGTCCGGAATCTGTTAAGTGACTTTACTTGTCTGTGCCTCTGTTTCTGAAGTTTTAACATGGTGGTCCAGTTGCCCACTTCATGTGACGCAATATTTTTCGATTATATAGAATTGGTTTATGATTCTCAACTTTAAGTACAGGAATGCTTGTGTGCAACTCCACTCATAACTCTGAAGCGGGGCCTGGGGGAGCAGGCAGAGCAGCCTGGAGCAAATCTCAGAATCCTTTTCATTGTCTAAAGGAAGGTGCAGGTGAAATTCAGAGTGGGAGAAGTACTGTAGTTTTGGAAAAATAGATATTTTTTAAAAAACTTTTTTAAAAAATAATAAAGCAAGAGCCTGTTCTTCTTGTAATTAATCATGATCAGCAGTGAGCCAGAAAAAGGGCTGCCTCTTTAGTCAGCTGTGTTACGTTATTTTTTAGTCTTGACTTCATTGCTTTACTTAAGTAAAAACAATCTTAGTTGCATTGTTTTAACCTCATACCATGCTAAGTCTGGAGGCCAGACATCAAGCAAGCAAAATCACTGCTATGTTATTTCTCTGTAACAGCTGAGTTATAAAAAAACAATGCTTTCAACCTCTGTTTCTCTGTTTTGTTTTTGATATGCTGTAAATTATCTATACAAAACAACACGTTTTTCCACACAATGTTTTCATCAGTAAATACTAACTTTTCTCACAAGATCCAGAAGTGTCATTCAAAGTATTCCTGTATTCTAGTGTGGAGAATGGAGCATTGCTCTCTTTTTTCACATAACTAATTTTATCAATTGTGCTAAATAAGTAGAGTAACACTTTAACAGACAACGGTATAATCTGTGAGATAAAGCTATTACTTTATCAACTGGGAAACCATCTTATTTTGGAAAGTAGAATTCCTTGTTAGCCACTCATTTTCTTTCAATTCTTCTGGCAGGAAAAACGTGGCCTTCGAGAACTACGAGTACTTGAAAATCTAAAGAACACAATCTTTGAAACAAATGAACACGTTCTTCCTAAGTGTGAGCAGGCAATGCGTGACAATCTGAATGAAGCATTCAAGAGATGTAAGCATGCTGCTTCTTATTTCCCTTGTTGCATCATTTTGAGGAGTAATTCAAACAGTTTGGATTCAAAATATGATCTGTGGAAAAATTACCATCCTTGGATAAATTTTCTACCATTTCTGTACTTTGTTCTCATTTCTGTGAAATTTTAAAGGTGAAACAACAGGGACGTTTTTTGATATTTATTGGTCCAGCCGGCACAGCTCTTGCTGAGGTTATATCAAAGCTTTTTGTTGATTTAAGTAGAAGCTATTTCAGCTCAGTCTTTTGCTACTCACTTCGAAACAGGACATTGCTATGTGTTGGTTAAAGCCATGGACAAAATTGTCAGTTTTCTCATTTGTTCCAAGCATGCTGCAGTGTGACCTTCAAGTTTCTTAATTTTCCCACAGGAAAGCGTAATACTGCCCCCCATGATTTAAAACAAAACTTGCTGCTGTATAGCTATGGAATGTGCTATTATTATTACCTTTAGTCATAAATAGGCTAGTAGTAATAACTGTTGTATGCTAATCCTAGTTTCATTGTTATAACAATCTAATATATTTTTTATTGCTCAGATTTTAAAAGAAAGTTTAAAATTTGTTGCGCTAATTTTTCAGTATCTTTTTTATTCTTAATCATTCAGCAGGATAGCTTCTCTAAAAGATATTTCAAGGGAGTGTGGCTATATAGCTTTAGCTGCCAAATTTATGCAGTTGAAACATGCTAGTGTGAGTTCTGTTACATTTTATGTATAGCATGTTGTATAAGCATTTAATTTCATTTAACTTATTTATATGGCATCTGGCAGAATAATAAATGGAAGGTGATGCTTATACACATAAAACAATGGCAGGAAAATATTTGAAACTTTAAATTTAATCATGCAAATAAGGCATATGTTCTAATACCTTCTAAATGGAGTTAAGGATATTACTCCCTGTCTTTCTGATGGTCAGCTGTGCAATACATCATTACTAGTAGAATCACAGAATGGTCAAGGTGAGACGGGACCTCTGGAGGTCATTTTGTCTGAGCTCCCTGTTCGAGCAGTGGCAACGAGAGCCAGTTGTCCAGGGTTGTGTCCAGTTGGGTTTTGAGTATTTCTGCAGATGGAGACTCCACAACCTCTCTGGGCAACCAATGCCAGTGTTTGAGCACTCTCACTGGAAGAAAGTGTTTTCTTGTGTCCAGATGGAATCTCATGTGTTTCAGTTTGTGCCCACTGCCTCTTGTCCTGTCAGTGAGCACTACAGAGAAGAGTCTGGCTCCCTCATCTACATTCCTTTCAATCAGATATTTATTCACATTGATGAGATCTCCCCTGGGCTGCCTTTTCTTTAGACTGAATGGTCTGAGCTCTCTCAGGCTCTCCTTGTATGAAAGGTACTCCAGTCCCTTAAGTGTCTTTTGAGGGCATATGCTGGACTTGCTCCAGTAAGTCCATTTCGCTCGTTTGTTGGGGAGCCCAGAAGTGGACACAGACACACCACCACAGGTATGGCCTCACAAGCACTGAGCAGAGAGGAGGGATCACCTCCTTTGACCTGTTGGCAGTGCTTTTCCTAATGCAGTCCAGGATGCTGTTTGCCACCTTTTTCAGCTGCAAGGCCATGTTGTTGATCTTCAGTGTGTATTGCTGCCTGGGATTATTCCTCCCCAGATGCAAGATTTGCCATTTGCCCATGTTGAACTTCATAAGATTCCTCTCAGCCTGATTCTCCAGTTGCTCAAGGTCCCTCTGAATGGCAGCACAACCATATAATCTGTCAGGCACTCCTTCTGATTTTGTATTATCTGCAAACTTGCTGAGGATGCACTCTGCTCCAGCATCTGGGCCACTGATGAAGATTTTAAACAGTATCAGCCACAGTGCTGACCCTGGGGTAAACCACTAGTGACTTGCCTCCAACTTGACTTTGTGCTGCTGATCACAGACTCTAGACTTGGCTGTTCAGCCAGTTTTCAATCCATCTCACTGTCCACCGCACTAACCCATACTTTGTTAGCTTGTCTCTACGTTACGGGAGACAGCATAAAAGGCCTTACTGAAGCTAAGGTAAACAGCATTGCCCACTTTCCCCTCATCTCCCAATCTAGTCACTGCATTGTAGAAGACTGTCAGGTCAGTCTTCTAAAGGATGATTTCCCATTTGTAAATTCATGCTGACTACCCCCTGTCACCACCTTCTCCTTCATGTGTTTGGAAATGCTTCCAGGAGGATTTTTTCCATCACCTTTCCCAGGACTGAAGTGCGCTGTCTGGCCAGTAGTTCTCCAGATCTTCCTTCTTGCCTTTCATGAAGGTAGGAGTCCAGTCTTTAGGAACCTTTCCCAGTCGCAGTGACCTTTCAAAGAGAGAGAGTGACCTTGCAGTGACATCAGCCAGCTCCCTCAGCACTTGTGGACACAATCTGTCAGGACCCATGGACTTAATGTATTTCCAGTTTAAGTGCTCCCTAACCTAGTCCTCCTTCACCAAGGGTGTCGTCTTTGCTCCAGACTTTCCCTCTGGTCTCAAGGGCCTGGGATTCCTAAAGGCTGGTGTTTCTGACAAAGACTAAGGCAAAGAAGGCATCGAGTACCTTGGCCTTTTCCAGGTTGTCACCAGCTCCCCTGCCCCATTCAGCAGAGGGCCTGCATTTCCCTAGTTTTCCTTTTGCTGTTTACATACTTGTAGACTCCTTTCTTGTTGCTCTTTGCATCCCTTGCCAGATTCAGCTCCAGATCAGCCTTGACTTTGCCAGCTCTGTCTCTGCACAACTGGACAGCGACTCTGTATTTCTCCTGGGTCACCTGCCCCTTCTTCCACCTCATAGACACTTCCTTTTTAAGTCTGAATTCAGTTAGGACCTCCTTGCTTATCCATGCAGGCCTCCTGCCGCCTGCTTGTTGGGATGGACCTTTCTTGAACTTGGAGGAGGTGATCCTTGAAACGCATGCTATGTCCCTTCTGTTACCATCATCCCAGACCCTTGGTTTGCCTACCCTATCCCCAACTTCCTTACTCTGTTTCTCCCTCACCTGTCGTTTTTAGTTTAAAGCAGGTTAGCCATCCTGTTCGCAAAGGTACTTTTGCCGTGTTTCATCAGGTGGATCCTATCTCTTCCAAGCAGCTGTTGATGCTCAGAACGGATCTCATGGTTGTATAAGCTGAAACCCTGCTGCCAACACCAACTGTGCAACCGTCTGTTAACCCCCAAAACCCATGGAGTCCCCCTCACCAGGAAGATTGAGGAGAACATTACCCAGACCCCCATGCCTTTGACCACTGTCCCCAGATCCCTGTAGTAATTCCTGATGTTTCTCAGGTCACCCCTGCAGTACACTGGTGTCTACATGGAAGAGCAGTAGCAGTAATAGTCTGAGCCTCGGTAGCTTCTCTACAACACCCCAAATGTGAGCAGCTGGCAAACGGCAAACCTCCCTAGATGACAAAACATGTTGACGGGTGGGCGGCCTCTGTCCCCTGCTGTAGGGAGTCTGCTGCCACTATCCCTTGCCACTGTCTTCTGATGGTCATCAGTGACTCAGGCTCAGCTCCAATTCATGGTGCTCCCCACTCCTCATCAGCTATGTGGACAGTGAACCTGTTCTGTAACTGGCAGTCCTCAGAGGGGCAGGAGCCTGGCTCCTGGTATGAGAAATCACCAGCTTTAAGGTGATGATAAATAAGTAAGGTATTTCTCGATACTAGGATGTGTTAGTGGGAGAAATGACTGCTTTGGGGAAATTAGTTGTTTAATTCTGCATTAATTAAGTGTTAAATAAGTTAGGAAAAAAAAACCTGCATAGGAATACAGTTCCTATTTCCATTGAGAAGCTTTCCCAGGCTTAGTCTCACGAGAGAAGAGGCTGGCCCCAGCATAAAGATGTTCTCCGTGTAGATTGTTCATACTAAATTGCTTTTTATGTTTGAGGGGGAAAAAATAAGAAAAGAAAAAAAACAACCACCCCAAGACCTAAACCATAGAGCTTGGTCACCTGTTTCTACTTACTGACTCGAGAGTTTTTTTGATGTTTTCTGAGGTGCTGAGTAGTGCACTCTAGCTCGTCAGCAACGCTAAGGAGTATGGGCACAAGAGGACCAAGCTACCTTCTTATTTTTGGCTTCTAGAATGCACAAGGGTTGAACTCGGTGATATGCCTGCCATACCGTTATCAATGTAAAGCATTTTCTGCAACTACTGACAAGTCTTTCTTGGGCAGAGTCAAGTGACACAGTCGAATATAATCTTTGACTTGCAAAAGCCTCATGTCTTTTAAATCCCTTTCAGGTGAGTTTCTCTGATTTAGAGCAGCCAGCTGATCCACTGCAAATTTGTTGTTTCAGTGCAAGCTGCCAATGATATGATCCGTAGACTCCAAGAGAGGGAGCATGAAGAGAGGAAGGTAAGGGATGGATGGATGGATAGATTTTTATAATGTGATCTAAGTAAGAGTCTTGTGCTTCAACAGCAAGTTTATCTGCCTTCAGTAGAGCAAAACGTAAAAGCATAGTTTTCTGTACTTTATATACTTGCAGTAAAACTTCTTTTGGGGTGATTTCTGCACTTATAAAACACATGCTGCAGCAGCGTATGTGTTTTTGAGTGCAAAGTTAATGGATCACTAGCTCTTCCTACAGTCTCCTGATGTACGGAAACTATTTTTTAAAATTTCGTTTGTTTTATTTTCCCTCCTAGCTCAGACTACAATATTTGTCACATACAGGGAAAGTTTAAATATAAAAAAAATTATTTTCTGTGGAACAAAAAACACCTACTAACCTACCAAAATGGAAATGTAAATCTTTCCTAGTTAGCTGAGAACTTTGACTGTATTATATATATTGCTTGTTGAAAAGGAAGTGTGTTTTTCACTTGTGGATGGGTTATTTAATGAAGGGCTATATTATAGGAACATGCGAATCATTGGAATCTTTTCAGTTGGCTACACTTTGCTCATTTGAAATACATGTGCTCTGAATCTAAAATTTGGAAAATTATACAAGAAATTAGTTTCATGTTTTCCCATTACTCCTTCATGATTGTGTTCCTGTGTTATCTTTTTACTTGCAAAATATTATTTATAATCATTTAGTTCAGAAAAACTGAAGATGTTTCTGTGGCCGTCATGCAAAACAGGCTGTGCATTGATTTTCGTAAGCTGATAGTCATGTTTTTCTTTCCTTTTTGTAATCGATGAGGATGGGCAGTCCAGTTGCAGTTGAATACTGGTACTGTGTGAATAGCACGCTGCTGAACCCTGACAAAGTTTGTTTGTGTCTAAGACTAGAGTAGATACTGGTAGAGAAGTCAGTAGGAAATTCTTACAGTTCTGCTACTGTTTGTTTGAAGTAAAACGTCAATAAAAAATTCGTAACTTTTAAAATGAACACTCACTTAATAAGAATGGTAACTGTTCTTTTTTAAAATATTAGCTGTGTTTCCACTCAACTTCTTTTATATGCAGTGGAGCAATGGTAATAGCTATTGAAGATTTGCAGTGTTTCTTTAAGCTTGTACAGTAAGACTTTTTGGCTGGAAATTTTCCAAATGTGAGCACTAACAGGTAGGTAACTCTTTTAAATTATAGATAAAAGTTGTCACTGAAGTGCAGCCACTTTAGGAGAAATACTTTGTCCTTATTTTTCTTTCTGAAATCATGTGTTCTGAAAAAAGAACGGATTTTTTTGTAAGATCTAGTGTCAAGTGATTAGTGTTAGCAGCCCTCAGTGAAATTAATTCAATTTCTGCTGAATTGAATGAATTTGAAGATTATTCGCTTACTAATTATCTTTTCTTGCAGTTCTTTCAGCTACTGGTATCAGCCAAGTAACAAAAGGGAAATGACATCCCTACCCCATTTTCACTTAAGATGTGAAGTAATTTGTGATTACAGGAGTGTCAATGAAAGAAGCATTCATAGAATCCCCTGTCTCATTGAGGGGTCTTCCCATTAAGAACAGTAATGTTTAGGTAGTAGTTCAAGCTGTGGATTACTTTAAGCTTTCAGGAGCAACTAGAGAAGACTTCAAGAAATTTTGTAAATGTGTTTTTGTGTACTATATTCTTATTTTTTTTCTCTTTAAATATTTTTATGTGGAATTGTGCAAGCTTGTACTGGAAGCTACCCAACACTTCCCGTTATGGCCTTACATCTTAATTGCTTGTAGTATGGTAACATTTCTCAAAGCCTGTGTCTGCCTCAAATGGTGGGGGGTTTGTTTGGGTTGTTTGTTTTTATTTTTGGGGCGGGGGGGAGGTTGTTTAGTTGTTTGGGTTTGTTTTTTTTTTTTAATTTCAGCAAAAATAGCCCAAGTAATACTGAAAACAAAGTTTACTGAAAAGTTTGACATTCTTACAAAAATTATTTTTTTCCATAAACAATGACAGTAAAACAAGAATAGAAATAAATACACCAGCTCATGTGAGTCGATACTGAATACAGGAAGGCTTTACTATCTTTCAAGTTCAACCAGTATGCACTATTGAGTGAAAAAATGGTTTCGTAATCAGATTAGATTTTTTCCAAATAACTAATGTCTGAACTTAGGTGTTGATATAAAAGGAATATGAAAGACGTCACTGCCAAGATATGTAAATTTGCCAACACACCAAAGGGAATTCCCAGAACAGGAGTTAATAAGGCAGCAACTATGCTTGTAATGTAGACGAGCTTTGGTTGATACCTAAACCAAATTATGAAACTGACTCAAAACTATTTTCAACTTTTTATATGAACATGAAAGCTGAAAATCGTCTAAATTTAGTGATGACTAAATATCATATAAAAAATTACTCATAAAAGTAGTAGGCATTGTTACAGATATAGAACAGATTCTAAATTTAGAGTTTCCCAAACTTGTATTTATAAAGTTATACTGAAAGGTAGAAATTGAGAAGTATTTGGATTCCATGTGAAAAGTGAAGTTAAACTACTTGCTATGGCTTATGTCCTGTGGAACTTCTAGCATAACAACTGAAATACTGTTTGGAGAAGAGGAATCACTGAAAGAATGGATAACCAGCAATTAAAGACAGGACAAAGCTGTATTTGTGTGGTCTGGCGCTGGAAACCTCACAGGAGGATAGAGCTGGAGTTCTAAGAGTGTTTGGGGGTGAGGAGACAATTCTCTGATTAAACAAACAAAAAAAATCTATCCAAATTTTCCCAAATTAACAGCAATGGAGAATTACTGTTCGTACTACCTTGTAGATCGTTTCAGATAGGGTAAAAATGTTTGGGTTTTTTTTTTTTCTATGCAGTAGATGATAGTAAGTTCTGGTCTTCTGACCTTAGTCTGTCAGTAACCCATTCTTCTCTAGTAGGCGGTGAAAGCTTAAAGCACAGCGTATTGTTGCTGACAGTTAAACGGTGGTCTTTTGGTTCAAATAGAAATCTACAGTGTGGCAAGAAATGTTGGATTGTCTAATGCTTAAAACTTTACAATTTATAGCTAATTATTGAGACTCTCTTTTTTTGGTCCCTGGATAAATATTGTACCGATACCGTACAATATCATGTATTACCTAAGACTGACTTCTGGCTCAGGTATGTCTGTCTGCGTGCTTTGGTTCGTATGGCAATTTTTGTATGTTACAAAGGTCGTGAGGTTTTACCAAAGAGCAAAACATGTCATTCTGAAGCCTGAATGTGGTGTCATAATGTTGGCTTGCAGTGGTATATTTATACTATTAAATATCAAAACAATTTTGTAGATTCTTCTTGACTGGATGAGGAGAACAGTGGAACTTTCCGTGTTTTCTGAGGTGGCTATGTTGGGCTTATTAGGTGCTGTTTTCTAATTTATAATTAAGTCTGACTTAAGGGGCTTGTGTTCTTTCTGCTTGTTTTTTTACTTGTGAGTTTAAACTACAGTTATTTTATAGATTTTTTTTCTTTGGTTTAGCAGTCATTTGAAATGACAAAAGGTAGGAATTAAAATTAGTCTACACTCTGAAAAGTTGTTCTGTGAAGGTATACTGGTTTTCATGTTTGTACGTGCTGTTCTTTGTCATATTTTGTTAGCTTGCAAGTAACAGATTCTCCAGTTCGCAGACCTGGAAACAAAAGAATGAAACCTAAAAGTCAAGGTGTCTGTTTCTGGGTTTTGAATCGTTACCAGCAATCCAAAATTTGTAATTAGAAGTTTTCAGCAATCTGAGAGTTCTGTAAATCTTTATTTCTTTTTAACTGTTTTGCAGACTGTGCATGGACCAGAACTTATTTAAATTCATCTTTTACATCGTTGGGCTGGTCTTGCAGAGTTACAAGTTTAAAAATAATGAAAATTAACACTGAATTACAATTCTTCCAATTTTTTATTTTTTAAGGAGATAAAGGGATTAATTTCTCATGCAATTGTACCTGCATTTTCAAACGTGCAGACATTATTTCCTTCCTCATGAGAGTAAAAAATATTAATTTTAACAGATCAGGAGTTATTTATTGCTACCGCAAGTGCTTTCTGGACTTCAGAAGTTCTTCTACCTTCCTGAAATATGATGATGTATTTATTCAGAATGCATGTTATGTTTTTGTGTTCTGTGATAAGACTGAAGTGCTTCCTAACTGGCCATCAGTATGCAAAGACAATTTCAAATTCTTAGTCTCTTAATATGTCACCTATGGGGGCCCAGCTACTGAAGGTCTTTGGATTATTGTTTAACTTGGAAGTTAAGATGTTTGATGTGAGTCATTGACTTATGAATTCAGATTTATAAATGTATGTGTATATATATATAGAAATGACAGTGTTATTCTTTTCAATCAACACAATAGCCAAGCAGATAAAGGGTGTGTATCAGCTCTGTATTCCTTTGAAACAGCAGACTAAAAAAGCATTTGAGAATAATAGACTGCTTTAATATTCAGAAGAGTTATTGGCATCCATTATCTAGAACTTAATTATTCAATGTATAAGGAACCAGAAATAGGTCTCCACTGTCAGGGTAAATGCCATAAGCAAAATGTTTTCTGTTCTCTCTTTTTGCTTGACAAGGGAATACTTCAGGTTAGTGAAACTGTAGAGATCGATCCCAGAATATTCTTTAGCTCTGTATTACAAAGACTGTCTTGTGAGTTGGGATTAGTTGTCTTGTTGGTTGTGGATTAGATTTTTTTTTTTTTTTTTTTAAGTAAAAAGATATTTTATCATTTATCTCTAACGTCTCAAAACATGGACTACTCTGCATATGGCTGGCTTTTTTACCTTGTACTTACAGATTACAATTTTGGAGGATCAATGATTCACTATGTCCACAAGATGTCGGGCATACCTAAAGCCTTAACTTTGTGTTTCAATTTTTAGTTCATATTTAGCAAGAGAAGGTGTGTATTTCGAAGATTTCTCCTCTTAAATGATGTTCACATGGGCATTTTACTCAGCATGAGTTTAAATGTGTAATGAATTACTGCTTCATAACTAGGGATCCTGACGCTTAAGATGGCAGCACCAATTTGTATTAATATTTAAATCGATTGAGGTTATTATTTTGGTTTTAAGTATTCAGAGCGAGAAGGAGGAGCGAGAAGTGTAACATGACATTGGAAAGGTTGCTAAATAATAAATTGATGGAAAATTACCTGAAGTTCTGTTATCTTAAAATAAAAATGTTATTTACGTCACCTTTAAAAAATCACCCTGAAAATTAATTTGCTAGGCTCACTATCAAATTCTACATGTATTGGTTTCTAGAAAACAAACCTTTTGCAAATCTATAAATACAGAAAAACAGAAGCGAACTAGGTGAGCTAGTAACTTTCAAGTGTCTTTCCATTTATTAATTTAATTATTTTTCACCAGGCTGTAGCATAGAAGCTATAGAAAAGCTATTGTTGCTACTGCTATCACATTAATGGTATCGTAGACTTTTTACCGTTTGTTTTGAATTGACTGTACTTTATAAAAATAAACGTTTTCTTTTTAGTTTTACCTTTTCTTATGTTTTCTTGCTAGTTTGACTTTCCTCTACTGAAGCAAAAGCCCAGTTTCTCTGATACTCCAACTTTTATGTAGATCTCTTTAAACCCTCTGTTTTAATCTGGAAAGGATTGTTAAAACTTCTCATTTTCCTTCTGCCAGCTTCAGGCAGACAAGCTGGTGGCTCGTGAAGAGAAGCACATAGCCCACTGGGAGGAATTCATGAAAGAACAACAAAACAAACAAGCAGAGGTGGACGAAGAGCACAGAAAAGCTGTGGAGCGCCTCAAAGAGCAGTATTCTGAAATGGAGAAGGAACTGGCCAAATATGTTTCCTTTTAAGACCTTTCTTTTTTAATAATGCTGGGTTTGTGCCAATACTCAGTTGCTTCTGACTTAAATTGAGATTCTTTTGGAAAGTTGAAATGAAGACGAAGAAAGGAGTATTTCCCCTACAGGTTTAGTATGGGAAGAAAAGGTTTGCATACTTTCAACTTAAGTGCCTATCTATGCTTGTTTTGTTCAGGGCGAGTGGAATGCCGGTATTTCTTCCTTTGTTGGAAGGTGGAACTGGAAATTATGTTGTGTGACTACATCAGCTCAGGGAGTTGCAAACTAGAATTCTCTCCCATCTGCAGAGAGTATCGTATCATCTGGGAAAACAGACTTATGTAACATTAACTATCCCAGTGTGCAGCCACAGCCCTTTCCCCAAAAGTAGGTGTAATAGGTTCCAGCCGTAGTTAGCTGAGGATTCACTGGGAAAACCATCACTCCCTTCATAGATTTCAGGAAAACCAGCTTGTTTTATGGAATAATTTACTTTGAAGCTTCAGCAATGAAAGATCTCAACAGAGTTTTAAATCCAGTTGTAATTCCAACTTTTGGGTTGTATGTTCAGTATTATGAAGTAGAGTTGAGGTGTAAATGGGTTTTACTAACATAAACATCGCTAAGTGAGCTTAGACAACAACTTCTTTTCTCTCCTTGCAAATGCCTCAGACCTCTTTATAAGC
This sequence comes from Ibidorhyncha struthersii, assembly GCA_013398815.1. Classification (NCBI taxonomy): domain Eukaryota; kingdom Metazoa; phylum Chordata; class Aves; order Charadriiformes; family Charadriidae; genus Ibidorhyncha; species Ibidorhyncha struthersii. The sequence goes on from VZSZ01001855.1 coordinate 1,093,327, forward strand.
TTTACTGTTCTAAGCAAAGCCAAAACAAGCTCAAAAGTAATCATGAGCAGCATATCGGTCTTTGTGTTAGCTTTGTAGCTAATACAGTATTTAGCTTAAATATTTGACATGCTGTTGGTTTACTTAGGATAAGCTTGTCAGAACCTTATAGAGCATTTGAGGAAAGGTTTTTGTTCTTTATCAGCATAACAAATGGGATCAGTGGTATAACGCCTGTAGTACTGATCTGCTTTCTTACTAACTTTTACTCTTACGGGGTATAGGAAGCTCCTGTATTGCTTTCTTCTATTTAATGCTTGCAGTTAACAGCAGTATAACTGCAGAGGTTAACTTAATCAGTTCATTAACCAAGCAAAATGAGACGTAGTACCTTAATGAAATTTGCTGCAAGCTAACCGTTAGTACAGGAAATATCTTTCCATAATTTAGCTGGTGTCCAGTATAGAATGGAAACAGGTAAAAATAAACAGAATTTACCCTTTACCTGTATTGCAACGGTAATATGCCAACAATGGTTGCTTGTGTAAGTCTATGGCTTGGTGTCAAGGCTCCATTCCTGGCAGCATGTTGATAGTGTGATTAAAGTTAGAGGAGATGGAATAAGTATTTGAGATTTCTTTCAATAACACTGAATTCCTGCCAAGCTGCTCTGCCCGCTACTGTAGGCCCAACAGCTTCATCAATCATCATTGTGTATCTGGACCGAAAAGAGGACTTGCCGACACTGGGGCACGCTGGAATGTTGTTAATTCTCTGTTGTGGATGGAAAAAACATAGATGTCTCAAAAGTATCCCACACATGAAAAATAGGAAAGCCTCTTTTAGAACAACCCCTGTCTGAATAGAAGGTGACCTCTGTAATATTTTTCAGTTTATGTACCCATGATGAATGTTGTAACTAAGCTCAGACTTTAATTTAAAAAGAAAAAGTTAGTTCTTGCCTGTCTTGAGAATTGGGTGTGGAATAGTTTTGATTGTTTTGAGCGCAGACTGAAAGTGGCTTCTCTCTTACCAGATTATTTGATGTATATGTGCTCAAAGCCCAAATATCTTTATAAAAAAATGCATTTAACTGCATACTGAATTCATTTTTACTTTTTGCACTGATAATTTTTATTAAGATTTAGATATCTAATTAACTGTGCACTGGAGCTGTAGATTTTAGCATTTTGTCAATTTGAGGGCTCTTAAGCAATGATACAAATGTTGCAAGTTGGATATTCACTGGAAAATAAAGTGGTATTTCCAAAATCTTCTGGGATGTGTGCTACTGATTCTTTGAAAAGCTTCTAAATGCTAACACTGAAAACATGTTCCTCTCTTGGAATGGTACAGGTATTTTTATGCTGAAGATCATTTGAAAACACTTTTCTTCATAGTCTGTATCTGCCTGTTGGCCTACTCTTACTTATTGTGGGAACTACCTGAAAACTATCTGTTGCCGAATTACTTTATTTAGTAACTGTCACTTTTTTAATATGATATGCTGTAGGTTTTGAGGTATTTGGAAATGCTTAATTGTCTTTGAAGCAACTTGTCAACATTTACAGGAAAACCTATATTTTCTGGCCAAATGCTTAAAAGAAAAAACAAATAAAAATAAAAAAAAAAAAAAAAAACAACCAAACTGACACCCAAACCTGACCTGTCTAATATTCTCTCAAAACAGAACACAGCTGATGGATAAAAAAGATTCCAATCTTCAGCAGTTCTTTAGCAAGGTGGGACTATGGTCTGTCTGGACACAGTAGTGCTCCACAGTGGGACTTCCGTTGTAAGATTCAAATTTGTGGTATTCAATAGTGTCTACCATTTGGGAGAAATAGAAGAACAAATAGTTCAAAAATTGTCTTTATGTCATTGGTGCATGAAGGAAGTGTTTTACCTTATACTTGCAATATTTACATGACTGAATTTCATCGTTTTAAAAATCTTGAGAATTTACTTAATCCCTGTTAAACTCGATAGACATTTGCATTGGATTCCAGTAGGAGCTGGAAAGGGTCCTCAACACTTAAGTTAACTTCTAGTATGGCAGGTGAATTTTGCAGTCTGGCTTTGTACTGGATAATGCGTATAACTTTTTTCTTAACTATTAGCGCTGTTTATTATACTGAACTGTAGGTTTAACTGTTCTTATTTGAAACTAGGAGTAGGTTTCGATGTCATGTAATCACTCAAATATTTTCTTAGTCTTTCTACTCTAACAAATACATAGCAAGAAACTGGCATCATCCTTGGAACTGCTATACGAAATCCGCTGCTGCTGTATTTAGGAGTAATAACAAACTGAGGAACTGAAGAAATACTTAAGGGTTTGTTTTGTTTTTAACTGACTTGTTTTAAAAATGAACCTATGTGCTGTTCTCCTTGGAATGTTTTATATTTAAGGCCTATCACATTTTTTTAATCTTAGGAAGGAGTGAGAAAGCCGGTTTATTTGTTCTTACTCTGCTTCTTTCTATGCTAACACTAGGTAATACTTTTTATAGAAAAAATCCATAATTACAGCTGGAACATTGCATCTCCTCTGATATTTTAATTTATGGCTTGTTAGATCTTTCCTTAAAAACTGGGGAGTTTTTTTCAGTAGTCAAATTAAATGGCAAAGTCATGGCACAATCAGCCAACGACCTGAATCATAGAAAGCTCACTCCGGAGTTGAAAGGCTTCCTGTCTTAAGGCTATGGATTTTGAGATTTACGAATATTCCCCAGTAGGTGTCAGTGCAAGCTTGAAGAGGAAAGTTGGAAAGCCTGTTTTTACATGAGGTATGGAATGTAAATACTTGTGTTCAGTTATAATACAGTATTTTGTATAATTACAAGACGTTTTCTGGATCAAACCATGTGCTTTTAAGTAAAAAAAAATGACACTACTTACCAGCACCGGTTTGCCTCATTAGTCCTCAAAAAAGCTTACAACAGGTCACTCTTACAATTATTTATGTAAGGTCTGCTTATCTGAATGATGTTGTCCACAATACTTATGGGCTCTAATTAAGATTTATTATAACTTGAAGTTAGACTCAGTATCAGAGATGAAAACCTTCAAAAGCCGCATTGTTACACTGCTGTCCAGGTTAGTGGATCAGCTTTTGTGAAGGTCTGACACAAAAGTTTATGCTTATTGATAGAGAACATGCCATAATAAAAAAAAGGATTTCTGCAAAAAATCTTGTGAACAAAATTATCATACCAAATACTTTTAAACAGGCCAATTATTTTAATTGTTTATAATTAAATGCACTTCTCAAAGTAGTAAAGGTACAGTATGCTCAGTGCTGTTGGTCTAGCTTATGGTCTCTGTCAAGACAGCAGAATCCGCAGGAAGATGGGAGTGCAGCTGCTGTAGTAGGATTTTAATGAGTAATACAACTTTCATGAAGAGTTCAGTCATAAGATTATTCAGAAATTCCAGATAACGTAGACATTTAAAAGAGAAGGGAGAAGTAAAGAAGGCTTAAATCTATTCTGGTGCAATTAACAAGGGGAGTTTTATAAAAGATTTACTTCAACCATTAGAAATACGGTATTCTATGTATGTGTGCTTTCCGGTTCTGAAAAGTGTACAGGATTGTGTGTGATACCTTTGCAGCTTTATAGGTAGTAGTTTTATGTATAGTCATGAGCAAAGTAGAAACAAATTTATTCAAGACAGTGGCGAGCATTAGAAAGAAGAAGAGCTTGCAGGAGTCCTGCTCGGGCTTAAAGCTGTAGCTTTGAAAATCCGGGGCTCAGATTTGTGCTTCCTAACTAGGAATCTAGTAGAGAGAGATATCCACTTAGTTTTCCAATTGTCTTCTTAAATGCTTTAATTAGGCCAGATCAGAACCTGGGTAGTTCAGATTTTTATTTAACATCATTTTATAGACAGTGAAGAAAAAGAATTGGCCCTTTCAATATGACTTTTCAAGACAATTGCACTGCAGGACTGATAATGCCGTGTTTTCAAACTGAAAATGATTGTAATTCAAAATAAACACTTAAATTTCCTCAGCCTTCTCTGCTAATGACCCCCGGGTGGATACAAGGAGTCCTGCAGCTGAGTATCATTGTTTTTTTAACAGACGTTGCATTTAGCTTGATGTAATGGAAGTTGGTGCAAATCGAAATGCTATTTATGGCTTTCGCTTGTTACTCGTTACTAACATTTTGAGATGGACATAATCTATACATTTATCCAGTGTTTCATGACAGGTGGTCCGTATATTCTGTAATCTGGAGGAAAATCAACCTTTGTTCTTGCCACGGCAAACACCGCAGGACCTGGATAAGCATTTTTAGTTGTCTTTGAGTTAGTTGTAAAATAAATTTGCAAGCTTGCTTTGCAAAGCTGGCGGGGTGGTGCCTCGCCAGTGCTCTGCCAAGCTAGGATATGCAAAAAGGCCTCGTGCAGTGATGCGTTCTAGAATATGCACAGCGCTTTTCAGTAGCTTTAGCTTCAGGAAAGTTAGTTCCGGCTTGCTTGAGGTCATAGGAAGTCCTTTATGAGTGGACCCAAGTTTGTCCTTTCTACATGTTTTTAGCCCTCATTAAATAAATTCCGGTTCCTGAAAATCCCCTCTCCAGATGGCTGTAAATCTGTTCCAATATTTACTATGTCACCTAGAAAGCTTCTAAGCTGAGTTACGTAAATAGGAAATACTGTGCATCCCTCCAATGTACTGATTTGAAAGAAAATTGAGCATAACTTAGAAAATTTAATATTTATTAAACAATATTGAAAATTGTAAAGTACAATTATACTAGTAGACCTGGTTAGCGGTTTGGTTTCAAACAACTAATTGGCATTTGGAGTCCTAAGGGAGGAATTATCCTTTGAACTATCCAAGTCTTAAATTGTTCAAAACATTCTTCAGAGTAAGCAACCAGCAATACATCACAGCAGTGGAAAAGTTTTCTGGAATCAAGCAACACTCGGAGGCAGTAGGAGTTTGATAATTGCATCCTGCGCAGGTCTGGAAGCGCTCACTGTATCAGGCAAAGGTGTGAAATTCATTGCTGGGAACATTCTGAGTGCAGAATACAAATGCTGCACAGACACCCAGTGTAGGCAGTACCTTTCATTTTGTATAAGGCTTTTTGCGTACCCAGAAGTGCGCCCAAACACAGGCTGCCTTTTCTGGTTGTAAAAATAAATAAATAAATAAATATAAAAAATATGGGGTGACCAGGATGTATTGTGTTTTGAAGTTTTCTTGCAGCTGTGACTTGCAGGTGGTACAGCAGATGCAATTTCCTTTAAAACATCCATGAACAGTTAGAACTCTATGTAATAAGGCTAATTATTGGCTTTTTGTTTCTTAGCCAGATGTTGAAGTAGGGATGAAATGGGTGGTGCAGCCCATTACATCAGGTTGCTGTAGGTTGGTGGTTGGTATTTGTCACTGAGGTGGCAGTCGCCATCACCACAGGATCACAAGATGTAGAATCTTTTTTCGGTTTGTTTGTTTTTAGAGGGTGCAAGTCCTAGAGAAGTGCGTCATGGTCAAACTGGAGCGTGACACGTAATAGCAGAGTTTGTTTGCTGCCCCTTTGTCTTTTGCAGCCTCTCCTGAAAGATATAGTAGTTCCCTCTTTACACATTTTCCGGGGCCAATTTTACTTTTATCAAAAATTAAATTGAAATTCAAAAACTGAGTTGATTTTTTGACGTTATCTTTAGTCAAAATAGAGCAAGAGACTCAAACTGAGCCGCTCTTGTTATGAGTTTGTGCTGATTATATTTTGCCTGTCGACACAGAACTGGACTAAGACCACATACCTCTGCAAGGAGGTTATCCAGCAGCTATTGTATTAGTGCTACTGTAGGTCATTGCCTCAGTATGCTCCCTTTGAAACAGCTGCCATAAAGAGAAACTTTAGCTGAAAACTACTTCCAAATAATTTTCACACGGTAAGAAATTATTCTTCATATATGATGTGATTTCCACGTGCACCTTCCCTGTGCTTTCAAGTTCCCAGGCGAGTTTGTCCCACAGAATCCAATAAAAAAGCGTAATTTCTCCCTAGGGTCTTTTCTGGCCATGTTTGATATCACTTAACATAATGAGCTTTTTACTCCCACATCATAAAGGGTTTTGTTTTAGCTGGGTTTTTTTTCCTTCTTCTTCAACAAAAAAGTGTTGCTTACATCCCTTCTAAAGAATGCTCTTAGTTATGTGAAACGTGGACACGTTGTCTGGGCCAACCTCTTATCTACAGCAGATTCAAAAAGTCTGGTTCGGTACAGTGGCTTAGACTGCATGTTTTTGTTGTGTTTTGTTTCTTTTAAAAATATATATGTGTGTGTCTTGTTAAAAAACAGTGCTGCCCCTGTCTAGGAACAATGCAACACTCACATCATTTCCTGAAAGAATAGAGTTGGAAGGCAATTATCTACTCACCAAACAGGCTAAAACAACAGTTCCTGATATTCTTCTCAAATATTTCAACTTCCCAGGAATCCGGAAAAAATAATTCCATGAGACTGTGTTATGAATGAAGGTATGACATTTCGGTTTCCTTCACTGGGAATCCGACAGCCAGAGGTAATAAATTACGCCGTGCTTGGCACTGCTGGGGGGGGGGGGGCTGGCTGTGGCAGATTGTTTTTCTTCAGAGCAGGAACAATGAAATGCTTTTACATCCTCCTTTGTCCGGTGACAGGCATGGCTTCTTTCTTAATGGGCTTTCAGCGGCAAGCGCGTGAATTACCGTAGAAGAAACAGGAACGGGACAGCAAAGTACCTTGAACCAAATTTGTTTAGAGATAGGAAAGTATAATAATAAAGATTTTTCATTTTTTTTTCATTTTACCTCTGTGAAATAAAGCCAGCAGCATGGTCTGAGAACTGCACAGTAACAGGAAAATAAATGGAAAAAAAAAAAACAAAAAAACCCAAGTGGTGAAAAGCATCCTTACCACTCTCTCTTGCATCTCAAGGGAAGCTGTTATTACCAGCCTTATCCAGGTCCTGTTTCTGTCGCTCAGAAATGACTAGATACATCTGCTGCCCGTATTTTATGCATATTTTGTTTGTTTAGTATATAAGAAGGAAGAGTAAATGCACTGAAGAGGATTCAGGTACTGCCATTGCAGGTTCTCTGCCAAACGTAATTTTCAGCTTACTCGTTAATTCATGTTTGAATGGTTCCTAGATGGGATTGTAAATTTGGATTGTATGATAGACATTATGTAGGCATATAGCAAAGTGAAATGCTGCTCCTGGGAAAAGAGCTGATGCTCTTGAACTTTGAAGAGCTCACTTTTGGTATTTAATAAGCAGATGGAAAATACTTCTGAAGAATCATGTCTTTAGATCCAAAGTGAGGCATTTTAGCAAGGTAGCACAGGGAACCTTGCACTACTAATAAATTTGTAAAATCATAGCTAGAAAACAGCAAATCAATGCACATCAAAATGAAATCGTACTAAAACAGAAGCTCCCAATGGTACCTGCTCTCATTCCTGCTTCTGGATGAAATTTGAAGAAAATGGTCATAAATGGGAAACATATAAATCATATTTAATTGATTTAGAAAAGCGATGGAGCTGATTTAATGAAAAGATAGGCATTACATACAGCTTGTCTACAGATGTTTTTCTTTTGTTGCTTCCTTGAGAGAACTTGACTGAGTAGTCCTACCAGCTTCAGGGGGTACCTATATAATAAGCATTTGCAGCGTGCCAGCAGAGGTTGCCGAGTCTGGCTCTGTACTTAACACTCTGTACTTAACATCTTGAAGGGGATTCAGCTTTTACAAGGGATCGCTTGGCCAGAAAGAACCAGACTCAGCAGAGAGGTTTGCATGTATCCTCAGTGCGTTCACTTTGTGCTAGGGAAACAGAAGGATGAATTCCTGCTCCTGTAGAAATCTTTAGCGAAATTCCCATCAACTTCACCACAGCTAGAATTTAGCTAGCGGGTTTGGAATTGGGCATGTGTCTTCCAAGGATGAACGCAAGCAGTCCCTTTTTCAAACAGTGACACTGAACTAGGGTAGAGAAATGTGATTAATGTAATCACTCTTCTCATACCACCTATCTTTCATGCCCATACTGTTTAGATTTTTTTCAATTTGAATCTAGTGTTTCATGTTTGTAATTTATCTGCTTATTTCTGTTTCATGGAATAATGAAAAGTGTGATGCTGTTTGCTGTATCAGATGTTAATTAGTTCATCACAACTCAACACTAGCTTTTTCTGAGCATTTAAAATTGCTGGGCATCTCACCAATAATGAGGTCAAAGTCCTTTAGCATATTACGTGGTTCATAACATGCCTTGTGAACATCAGACTGTGTTGGTACTACCAGTAAAGCGTAGATAGTAAGACTACCAAAAAGTCACAACAGGCTTACCAGTTATATATAAACCAAATAATAATGAAGTTTAAATTTTGTTTACCATTAAAAAGATCTTTCTTTTCCTACCTGCCAGCCCTGGATGCATAAACAGGGTTATATGAAGGTGACATTCTTATTTTTGTTTTGCTTTCTGAACTCTTGCTCACAGGAAAGAGGTGACATGGTAATAGTTCCCACAGTTATTTTGGTGGAGCCCAACAGGCTTCAGCCCCTGTCCTTTTCAAATGACCTCATAGTTGCAACTAATGGTAGCATTCCAGCCTGCCACAGGACTTGATGCTCTGCTTTTCACAGGTATTGTCCCTTTGGCTTCGTTTCGGCTCATTGCTGAGTTGGCGAGATAATCTTAAAGGAGTAAAAGGTAGTAAATTATTTCTATTACCAAAACGCCTTCAGTGGCCATTAAGCCGGTAACAGATGTTTAACCGAAAGGTCAGATAATTTACAATGTGGAACATAATTTCAGTTACTACCTTTCACAATTACAAGTATGTAGTTTACCTACATAATACTTCGAGTGTTTGCGATCCCATGCAATTAGGCGTGCACGAAAGCTTGTTAGCTAAAACCAGGTCTGAGAATCAGACCTCACTCCATTACAGAATCATAAAGAAGAAAGAGAAAAAAATAGACCCAGAGTCGAGTAAGCAAGCTAAGAGTCATTATTATGTCTTGATTTTCTATAATAGTGATATTTTGCTAAGCCCTTTGGTTAGAAGAAATTTAACTTGGTGGTAACCAGCTAAAGGTTACATTAGAGGACTCAAGTAGTCAGTTCGCTCGAAAACAAAGTATATTGTAGGATATATGGTCCGGAAACCTTAGGCAATTTTTTTTTTTTTTTAAAAAAACACAACATGGAATTTATTATCTGCTCCTTTAATGTCTGTAGAAAACAGGATTGTTGCCTTTTCTTACACTGCAAATAACTGATTCATGAAAGCTCAAAATTTATTTTCTATGAAATTGAAAGGGAAAGAAAAGGTCTCAAATCATACTTCCTTCCAACAGGTGCCTTTCCGACTGTGCCTTCAAGATTAGTAGGGTTTTGGGAGGGGTTTTTTTGTTTGTTTTTGTGTTTTTTTTCCTGAATATCTTACTGGAGGAGCTATGTTTTTTGATAAGTATAATATCTTGCTCCTGGGATCTGCATAACTTCTGCATAAGTAAGGGAAAGGATAAAACCAAAGCTGGAGGGATGGTGGTACTACATAGACAGAGAAGACATTTGCAATTAGATCCTTTTCCTGTACTTCTTGCTATTACATGCTATAAACAGAGAAGTGATGAAAGCTAATACATATTCAGGAGAAAAAAAAACCTCTTTTACCTACCAAATGCATATTCATTTAATTTTTAGATCAGCGGTTGAGACAGGATTCAAAATAATAATTAAAAAAATCGAAATAAAAATTTACTTTCTGGGGGCTGTTGTGTTGTCAACCGGTGGCCGGATGCTAGGGCAGACTTTCCCCAATTAGCAGGTTGCGTTCCCCATCTGGTTGGCCAACTTCACTGTTTATGCGTCCTACACATTACCGCAGTCGAGACTCAAAACAGTAAACGCCTCGGAACACCAAAAGTGCCAGAAGCCACCTTATTTTTGTTGTTATTTTCTGTAATTATACCTGGGAGGACTGGAGAGTTCTAGCACTTTTTTTTCCCTTCACTTTTTTTTATTATTATTTTTACGACTTAGTTTTTGCATTTCATAAACCCTTGGCAGTGGGTACAACAGCTGCCTTCGCACTCGCCGGAGACAAGATCCTCTAGGACACGTACGTTTCCAGCAATGATCAGTCCCCTCATTCACCACGCAGCGTGTCAGAGGCACAACCCAGAAAGCGGGACATCATGTGTACGGCCTCCTTGCGTGATGTGGGACTTGTCCCCGGGAGCGGTTTCCCAAGGGGCACATTCACTTGCGTGATTTCCCTCCTCACGTTTCTGTTCTGTGCTTGGCTTCCTAGTGAACAACAATGTCGTCTGAGCTCACATTCCTCTTCTAACCAGCTCGTTTCTGACCACGCTTTTCCTCAACAAGCCTAAATCAGAGGTTGCACGGTTGCAATGTTTTTTCCTTCCTTTTTTTTTTTTTTAGTCTTTAACATGAAAAGGTCAGTTTTGTTTACTTTATGGTAGAAGGTCTAAGACCTTATAATGGAAAAGGTGGATGCAAGTTGTTTTCGTAGAGTTTAAGTAAGGTTAAGCAGCGTTTCCTCAAGGTTTGTACTGGTGCTGGCACTGTCTAATATTTGATTTGGAGGAAGGCACAAGCAGTGGGGTGGTAAAATCAACACATGACCGCAAAAAAAATTACTCCATTGCATTTAGAAAGGACGAGAAGGAAAGGTAGAAGGATCTAAGAAAGAGCAGGCAATCTGACGTGATGACGGAGCTGCGATTGCAATGTAATGTGATTTAGAGAACAATGTTGACAATTTATATATACTAGATTTTAAATTTAATGAAACCAGCTGGGAAAAAGATACACACGTTGCCATGAAGAAATGAGTGAAAACACCTCTTCATCATGCAGTATTGGCGGAAAAGCAAATAGATATATGGGAAATTAGGTAGTATTAAGAGAAGAGTAAAGACTAAAAGTAAAATAATGTAATACCATGATGTATGGTAGGTACTCTCATAGACTACTAAATACATCTCAGAAGGGGTATGACTGAGATGGAAAAAGAACAATGAAAATAAAATGAAGTTTGGAGAAGTGTGTATGTAGGGAGAAACCTTTAGAGGTCTAACTTGGAGAGTAAAGCAAAAGACTTTAAGACTGTAAACCGTGCAGAGAAAGTAAATCATGTGTCTATTCACATAACTTTATTATTCAAGAGTAGAGACCAAAATGGATTAGATCTATTTGACTTTTACAAGTGATTAAAGAAATTGTTTTTTACATAAGACACAATAGCTTTGTAGTCTACACTACAGGTTGCCATTGACCGACTGCTTTCTAGGTGAACTTTCTGGGAAAATTGCCCTCGCTTCATTGAAGGACTCCACTTAGGAAACTTTCCATTGGCTTTTTTTAGGCAAATTTCATCATGACCTTTCCTAACTCTTGAGCACTATCCTTTACACAACACTTTCTAACATAGATGAGGGCATCGCATCAGACACTTAGCTTTAGGTATGTGTTTTCCATGGATTTTACTTTTTCAAGCAATATATTTCACACTGTCTGTGTAACAATTGCTATCTACTTCATAATTAGGGAATTCTGGGAATGCATTAACAAAACAAAACAAAAAACCTCACAAAAACAATTTACCAGAAGTATGCTGTTGTATTCTTTTTTTCATTAAGAATCACATGTTCTATTGCAGCTTGATGTTTTTCTAGGTAGATACAGATTCATTTGTATTTCACAAAAAGCTTAGTGAGGAAAATACATATGGTTGGTCATCTTTGATTTATTTCCAGAGTTAAACCTGTCAGTGAATATTGGGCTAAGGTTGTGCTGTTCGTTAGAAGTACCTTGTGGGAGGTGGGGTGGCTTTGCATCTTGCACGGCTTTGGAAGGTGGTACAGGGGGTAACTACATCGTATGATGACTTAGGGGAGACACAGAGAGCGTGCTTTTATTGGGAAAATACAAAGAATCCAGCTTCTTTCCTGTAAAGCAAATAGATCCATGCCATTAGAAAGACTTTCTGAGGCCTTGAAATAAATTTACCTTGCAAAGGTACTGAAAGACAAGGTGGCTGCTGCCTGTGCCAAGCTAGTAATGCTTTGTTGCTCTTGCTTCGTAAGAGTTCACTGTGAACAAGCTTTCTATCTAGCTGGTTTTGCTTTATGTGGAACTTAATAGTCCAGCAGTATACGTTTGCCTGCAGCTGGTTTTGCTTCTAACCGTTCTTCTAAAGCATGATGTATTTATCTTGCTTTATTTTAACATCACTGTAGTTGTGTGCTTGTGTGGGGACTGAATGCTGAAGTGTCTCTTGGAGAGCAAGGCTGGCTTCTGATCGTGACAGAGGGGGATATGGCTGTGGACATCTCACAGATAAGGAAACTGTGAGGCTTTCCCACTGCTGCTGTAAAAAAAGCGGAAGTACTGTCTTTATGGGTATACAGAGCATCAAGCAACCTGGGAAGAGCCAGGCTTTCTTTTTACCGCTATAATGGTACTGCTGGACAATCCCTAAGGCCCAATCCAAATGAAGTCTTGCCTGATGTACAGGGAGCTATGGACAAAGCTGCTGTTGTAAGGAGAAAATACAAAAATCTTTTTTTTTTTTTAAAAAAAAAAAAAAACAAACTGCAAAGTAAACCCCACCAACTCCCCCATCAAAAAGCTGCAAACCACCCCTCCACAAGTCCCAAGGCCAGTGTTACTGAATCTGATCACATACTTCTGCTTCAACACAGAAAAAAAATTCATGAGAATTTAATACCTCAGTCTGGAGCTTCCCGCAGAGCAGCTGGCTCGGGCTCCTTCAGAGAGGTGGGGTAAGCAGTAGGTGATGGAAGGTTTTCCAGTTAGCATTGGCACATTCCACAAAGCAGAGAAGGTATAGAAATGGAGAAACAGATATAAATTAATAATCAAAAAAAACCCACCTTCACCAGCAACAACAGAGAAAATACTTTCCATGCTATGTAAGTAATACATCAACATTTAAGCTGATTAAAATTTGATAAACTACTAACTTCCCTGTTTTCTGGTAGGAAGGCTGGGGCCCGAGATAAAGCAGTGTCATGCTGGGGAGGACAAACACCCTAGCATCCAATAAACTTTTTATGCATTTATTTTGTTAAGACTGATTCCCATTTCCTTTGTAACTCTTTGTTTATTAATGAGTTGACTCATCCAGAGCCCAGCAGCTTGTTTCCACACCAGAGAGATGGATTTGCACCCCAGCCAAGTGGAGTCAGAGGCAGAGATAACAGCCAGCAACAACAATAGTCTTCCCCAGTCCTTTTGCCAAGAACAATTGGCAGAAAGGACTCGGGGAGTAACTTATCACCAGCACAGGGAGAGGCTGAAGCTCTGGAAGCGGAGGGCTGCTGCTTGCCTGCCGCAGATAAACAGCAGGATGCGACCAAGAGCCAAGCTGGCATTGCAGGCTTTACCTGGAGGAGGAGGAGGCTGGCACCCATCAGCTGACATAACGCTCTGGGATACCCTGCCAGTTATTTCAAGTCGCCTACGACACAGCAGACTACTGCAGCAGGCTCTTTTCAAGGGCCAAATCCACACTGACAAAAGTCTTGAGGTACGTTTTGTTCACAAATGCACACGTGTCCTTGAATTGGTTAAGCTGTTCTTCTTGGATGAAGCGCTGTATTTTTAAACTCGAGGGAGTCATCAGGTCCCGCATTGTGGGTGATGTGAAATCTGCTCACAAGAGTTCGTATTTGATATTTTATCCTGCTTCTCTGAGTCTTATTCTGCAAAATGGTGAGCGCCTCTTCATATCAACTCAGCTGCGTTTGATCCTGATGGCCCTTTTGCTTGAGAGAAAAAAAAAAAGAAAGAACACCTGAGGCAAATTTTCTTACAAAAATTGTATCGAAGTTTGACATTGTGACTGCATTGTGGTTCTCTCTGAGAGAAGGTCCCCCTGCTAGCTAGTCAAATAAATCCATACTTCACAAACATGGTAACTCTCAGACGGTTGCAGCTGTACAGCTCTTATTTGCATGGGTTTTTCAACAAAGCAGACATCATATTAAATAGCATTTTGAAACAAATTAAAACACCCATGAAGACAGAATTCTGTGTGACACAAAACTCATTATGGTTAATGAAATATGACTCAATATGTTTAATTTAACAAAAGAATACGGCAAAGTTGGGGTTTTGGAGTGGGAAGCAGCATGAAGTGGTATGTTGTGGATTGTCTACTACAGCTGGCCTTCGTACTGTTAAACCCCCTCCAGATTAAGGAGAAATTGGAGCCTGTTAATTTGTTCTGCATTTCTTTATATGCTTTACCCAAATTTTCTTCATGACCTGACTCAATGTCAGAAACCATCTTTCCAGCCTGGCTTGGTAGAGATAATTTTTTGTTATTCTTTCCCCCATCTGTACAGCTAGATCATATTGAGATCCTTCCACTTCTTTTTCGGTGGATCTGTCTTTTCCATAACTTCAGCCAAATCTCTCATTTGAGCTTTTATTGTACCATGTGTTGCTCTTCAGCTCTTGCAATGTGCTCTTTGCAAGTGTCAGAGACACACGCGCTCTCCCCCCCAAAAAACAGGCCTTAAATTCAAACTCCACTTTTATTTGTTTGATCATGCTACTTCTCACTTCAGATCTCAGAGCTGGCTTCCATGTAGCGTCATACCCAATTTAAGACTCTAGGTCCCTTGACGCAAGGGCGCAAAATTACTGTTGCTTTTTAAGCTTTAAATTTCCTGGTATTTTGAATTCTAAAGTTAGGCTTTACTGAGCCATTAACATTATTTTTGTTTCGCAACGGAAAGGAGAGGGGTAAAAAACAACACGGAGACGGCTTGCAATAAAATTTTTCAGAACCACTACACCAGGAGATGAGAAAGTTACTGATTTCCAAGGTACATCTGAGTTCAGGGTGGCAACGTAATGATTTCCTGTGAATCAACAGTATTATTATAACATTTGAACATCCAAAATGTACTTACGCTGTAATCTTTGTCCATGAGCCCATCTCAGCCTTCTGTCTTGTCACTCCCACTTTATCCCATCACATCTAAAGTTAGGCTGTTAGCACTGGAGGAAAAGACCACACCTTTCCCATATCATCTTCTTTTTTCTTTTTTTTTTGGAGCTTAGCCCATTTTTGCTTGCTCTATAAATAAATAATAGCCAGTGTGGTGCCAGGGAAGGAAAGGAAAAAGCTACATTAGATCACAAGGCAAAATAAGAAATGGACAAACTTAAAAATAAATATTTTTCTTACAAAATGCAACCATTCTTGGGAGAAGTCAAGGTATTTGGTGTTCTGTGAATGAAAGTCATCTCTTCGCTGTAGCACCCCTGTTCCTGTCTAAAGAGACTGCCATGACGTGCAAGGGCATTTGGGGCACCTAAATGACCAGGCAGACCAGCACTACGGGCTGTACCCTGAGCATCACCTTGCAAGCCGCTGGCCGGCGGTGGCCCAAGGGCCAAGGATAGAGATGCTCCATGGGCTGCCAAAACCCCAGGCAGGGACCAGGAACTTGGCAGCGGCCCCTGTCCTCATCTACTTGTTGTGGTGTTGCCCTTCCCTTGTGCAGGGTGTTTGCCAGCAAGATGAGTGCCCCGAGGGGCTCTGCCAGGCGAGGGTGGGCACAGCTGTGTCAGCACAAGAAGAAAGGGAGAAGCAGAGGTGAGAAGGAGCGGTGAGGCCAGGAGCTGCTCACATCAGCATGACTTTCTACTTATGTCTGTGTGGTAAGTGGTGGTTGAGCATCTGTTTGTCCCCACTGTTAGCCCAGAGTCAACATGTCACCAGCGTGGTTTTAAAAACCCATTAGTATTCATTCCCCTTAAGATATCGGGGTTTTCAGCCCATAACCGTACTGTTTCTAAAGCATTCAAGCCATATAAGCATTAGTAGTGCTGCAGCTTGTTTGCCATTTGATGTAAACCAGCTACTTTTATCTTAATGATGTGATATCGAATTGATTTGCCTATTGAGTTGTCACTGTGTCTCTTTCTTTCCCATCTAATATCCCCTTAAGCCTCCTTTTTGTGGTGTCGTATTAACCTTGCCTGCGATTCTGTTCTGCTTTTCATTCCGATTCTAGTTTCTTTACAAGGATTTGAGGAAGCTGAACACGGTTCTCTATCCATATGCTGTAAGGATAATAGAAGGCTGAATTTTATCTAATTCATTAAATTGTAGATTTCTTGTCTTATCAGTAACAAAATATAGATAAGGAATGTGAACTACGTTGAATTCCCAAGAGAAATGTAGGGGGTATTGATTTCAGTAGTTGGAAGAGGCCTACCTAAGAAGCAAAGTTACTGAACAAAATTGGTCCTGTTTTACCTCAAACCAGGATAGGACCTTCTATGAGAACAGAAGGGACCCTTGTCATAAATGTCTTTCTAAAAAGAGATGAAGACATATGGCAACTTCAGGTGCAGCGTGACCCTGTCTGTGTAGGAGCATGCTTGGAGCTCCAAAATGCTTTTGATAGCTTTCTGACCTGGAAAGGCCAAGAAACGCCAGTCAATCCCGAGGAAGGAGCCCACAAGAGAAGTTATATTTCAGGATGGAGGAGATTTGGAAGTATGGTGCCAAGACTGCCAGTTGTTTCCACTGCAGTCATGATTACCAGCACTTTTTATTCTCTCAGAGATTACTGTCCTATATTCACACACCCAGGAAGACAGAGTTCTCTCAAAGAACTTGAGCAACTCTTCCTACCACTAGTGGCATTAGCAGCACCCTGGTATTTCAGTTTTGGATGGATGTACCACCAGGGAATCTTCCATGTGGATCCTCAGCTACTTCTTTTAGGGTTGCTACTTCACATGTAGCAGTAACGTTGGCTCAAAGAGGACTCTAAGCAGTCAGGTCATCTTTCTCCAGCCTGTTCTCACCAAAGATTGGTTAAGACCACACCCAAAATGCATATCTGTTAGCTACGCCAGGTAGTAGCCTTTCTTTTTTTTACAGAGTGAAGGACTCTAGAAGTTGGGTAACGCTTACAACTGCCTTCTCACTTCCTTTCTACACAGGCAGACGCAGCTGTTTGTGGTTTTTTCTCCCCTCCCCGGTGTGTTAATCTGCAAACACTCGGCAAATGCACCTGGTAGGCGTTTCTGAGACTGAGGAGCAAACAGCACTGAACATGCTCACTGTGCGGCTTGCAGAAGAGCACCTGATGTTATTCCAAAATAGCATTTGAAAGTGGCAAAGGCAAATAACCCTTCCTCCAGCTACAAGTCAAGACCTCCTTTAAGGTAATCCAATTCTGTAGGTTTTAGTGCAATCTGTCCCCTAAACAAATGGGAGACCTGGAGATCTGTGAGATCCCTGAACTTTTCAACAAATACTGCTATTCTGAGCTGCCTGTGGACAGTGCCTTCCTATTAGTAATTAAATACACTTGTTAAAAAGCAATTTTCTTTCTTGATGCAGAGGACGCTGAAGGTTTCCCAGAGTTTCAGACGTGGTGCATACAGAGCACCAGGAGAGCCCCCAGCAAGAGAAAGCCATGTGTGGGACGACAGCTGGATTTGGAGGGACAGTTCAGAAGGTGGTGGCTGGAAGATGTTGAAACATCAGCTTGAATTTGGCTTCATCTTACAGAGCTTTGCTTTTAGTTCAGGGAGGACTCCTGTTCATAAACTGAGTTGGAATGGAAGGATACTGTTTTAGAGTGTTAAAAGATGTTTAGTTATTGCCATTGTCTGTGCAGGGCTCAGCACAAGAATAACCTGTCTAAATTGTTGTAATGTTCAAAGAAATGTGTAATCTAGTGCCCTGATAAGATGGTGGGGAGGACAGTGTCATGGTTGCATTTCTGATGCTGGCCTTAAGCAGTTGCCTTAAGCTGTGGTTTCGTAGTAGGTGAGCGTGCAAGGAGGAGAGATACAAACCTCAAATGTCTCCCTCATCTCTGAAGCGATGAGATCCCCAATGTCAGGACTGCATTTAGAGGGGACCCTTGAAATGCTGGTTGTGGGTAGGTCAGGACTGCGTGCTCCTCCTCAGCTGCCTCATGGGGTGGAAGGGAATAAGGTTGTGAGGAGCAAGGGAGAAGATGCTGCTTTGATTTGTCTGCAGGTGTTCTTCTGGGACACCACTCCAGAGTGCAGCGCCTGATAGAGCTGATAGATAGGTCAGCCTGAGACTCAGCACACCAGCCTCACCCTTCACCTCGTTTTCCCAGGCCATAAAAGGAGAGAATTTTTTCACCTCTTGAAGTGGCTTTCATTAATTAACATTTGAAAACATATTAAAAATAATTGCAAGAAAGATTTTCAGTTAATATTTAGTTTTATCCTTTATGGAAATAAACTTTTGTGGCCAGTGCTTTGCTCTCTTGAATATTAAGACTTGTGGTATATATCTATATATTTCTCTATCTATATAGATAGAGAAATATTTATATATATATATATCTCAATATACCTGAAGAAGTATTCTGCTGAAGTCCATTAAATGAGATATTCCAGGTGCCTGATAATCAAAAATACTCCAGTAATTTAAATACATGCACTTGTCTGGAAAAATTTAATTAACGTACAACTTCAGCTGATTGACGTTCCATGTGACCTTCTCTGCTCTTCACTAGTTTAAGGACTTTTGTGTCATTTGAAGATTTTGCCACCTTAGAATTGTTTTTTTCCAGGCCATTAATTTAAAAGTCCCGTCTGGAGGCTTGGCAATCTTAACACATCCTAGCTATCCATGTTTTACCAGTAGTTTGTGTCTTTTGTTGCTTTACAGTACAGTTTGAAATAACGTGTAAGGTTCTGGCCATGAAGCATGTCACGTCTGTGCCATGAGCTGAATGTACGCAGAAGTGCAGAAGGATGCTTCTGTCCATCGACCGCTTCTTTCTGCAGACTGCTGTGGCTTTCAGGTTTTTTCCATCTCTTTCTTTGTCAGTTTCTGATGCAAGACAATGTTTTTCTTCTTCCTCAGTCAGTGGCTAGTGTCTTCTGTAGTCCACTGAGAGCGATTTCTGTCAAAGCTTTTTTCAAAATCCAAGTACCTTTTACAAGCTCATTCCTTTCCCCTTTTCTTCCCTGTTTCTTTGACAAAGTTAGAAAATTGTTCCTCCATCTGACCTACTGTTTCAGTGACGGTCAGTGACTGAAAAAGCAATGTCTCAAGGCACCTGGTGTATCAGAGAGATGCCTTGTGAGAATCGTTATAAACATGCAATGTTACACAGTATTACCATATAAAATTAATAGTTCACACCCTAAGACCTGGCCCATTTGCTTCAGTGCTTCAGGCATGTCAGTATGAGAAACACAGCATACAAATCACCCACCACCACCACCACCCCACCCCACCCCCCGCTTCTTCTCAGTGCCTCATTTTTGAAAACCGCTGAAGAGGTAAGCAGCTAAAGGTAGTGTGGTACCTCCGAACATGGGAGTGACACAAAGCCCTTGATTTCGGTGTGTCCTCCAACTTTGTAGGTGTTTGAATATGCATCTCAAACTAACGCCTCGTGTTCTAATCAGTAGCAATTGTAGTAATTGTAGTCCAACAGTAGTAATTGTTACAGTAGAGTACCTGAAATTGTCAGTCTCCTTTCACCACCAGATGTTGAGCGTGCAAAGGTTTGCAAGAGCACTGTAATAAAGCCAACAACGTGTGTTGACTTAAGGAGCTGTATGAAGGAATTACACTTCCTTCTTCTGGTATCTGAAATTTATCAACAAACAGAGGTCCCAAGCCAGATGTCATTGTGACAACAGATGTTAATGGTAATAACAGATATTAAAAAGCTTATTTTCAGTGTGATTTCTAACAATTCTGTTTTTTAAAATCCATGTTTTGATCTTTCCATGCACAGTAGGGATGTCCAAGTAGTGTGACAGCTGTAACCTCACCATAGTTTGAGCGAATATGTTATAAGAAACAAGAAGCAACAAACTTAAAGGAAGAATAAAGCAAAAGTTAATCATATGCTAGAAGCTGTTCCTATATGTGCTAGCTGGAGTGGTCAGTAGAACATATTGACAACAGGGTTGTCAAGCATTGGAATCACCACCCCTGGAGGTATTTAAAAGACAAGTAGAAGTGGTGCTTAGGGACATGGTTTAGTAGAGGTCTTGGCAGTGTTAGGTTGATGGTTGGACTAGATGATCTTAAAGGTCCCTTCCAACCTAGACAATTCTATGATTCTGTGTTTACTATTTATTATATCTTTTTTTCCAAGCTAATTTGCAAGTATTCGAAAATTAATCTTCACATCTGTCATGTGGGTTGAGCATATATTTCTTTTCAGCAAAGCAGAAGTACAGACTTGTGACTCATCAGAAAGGTTTTGTGTTTATTGTGTCTCTCCAAACCTGGCAGCACTAGAGGCTTCAGTTTGGCTACTTCGGCTGATGAAGACTGAGATAGGCTCACGCAGGCAGTGCCTGTCCACCAAGAGTGCTGGAGGCTCAAGTCAACAGCCTGTCAATCATATGCTGGCCATAAAAGATCCACTTAAAAAGCAGGATCTTTCATTAAAAAATAACTTCCATTTCTAAACAAGCTCTGTGTATACAGCCTTATCTAAAGAACCCTATATTGCCTCCACTTTGCGATAAAAGCAAAATAATGCATAGTCAGGAGCACATTTCAGCAGATGAAACAAGCACTCTTGCCACAGGTGCTGCCTGCTCAAGGAGGATCTGCCACACATCAAACAGGATCCAGAGCCTATAAACATGCAGGATGGACGGCTTGTGCATTCCCTGAGGTACAGCCGAAATGTCTTTCTGTTCTTCTGGTACTTAGACCAACCTGCTGATATTACGGTCAAAAGAGTTGTTTCAGGCAGCCTTCATTCAGATCCATCTCATTCACACATGGAGGAAAAAGGTGGTTTCATTGATTGTTTTATGTCCTTTCATTTGAATGCGGTTAATTCAAAGTCTGAGATTTCTCTTTTGCGGAAAGCTTCTGCAGGTCCTAGAACCAGGTATAGACTTCCAAGCAAAGAAAGGCTGTCACATGGGTCTTTAAGCAGTCCTTGACACATCAGCCTGAATGGTGAATGTTTATCACTTCTTACTGGTTGTTTTCCTTGCAGTACTTTAAGGCATGGGTACTCTGTAGGCGGGAGACCCAGTTCTGTTCTTTGCTTGATTTATTTCAAATTTACACTAAAATTGGAATAAAATATATACAGAATCGATTAATTATATCTAAATTAAGTGTCACACTGACTAAATATCAAGTGAACAAGTGCCGCATCTTAACCCTGGGTTTCCTCTCTCTCCTGCTCCCATCGTCCAAAACATGCTTAGCCCTTGCCTGTTGCTGTCCTGCTGTTTGTGGAGGGCAGCGTAAAACCCCAAGATACTCTTTCAAAGTTGAGTCACTCTTCCCAAAGAATTTTGTATTTCTTGAAGATAATAATGTAACTTGGATAAAAAGTGTATCCAATTTGCAGGGCATCTTGCCAGTTTGAGAGAAAAGGTGCTTTCCTCTTTTTCTAGGGGGTGAGGCACATGCCTGATTTACACTGCGTCAAGCGGCAGTGGGAACGACGGTTAAAAGCCTACCTTCTATTATTGATTTAGCGATATGATCTGCTTGCCACCACAGACTCCACGTAGTGCTCTGTACACATGAAAAGCAAGTAGTTACAGCTCAGTTTCTCTTGTTTGCAGGGCTTGAGTGTTCTTTAGTGTAAAAGAAAGTCAGACCCTGAGGCAATTGTGAGTTTTGAGTACACGAAATCATCTATCAGTATAAATAATACAAGTTCAGTAAGCAATATGTGTGGATGAATACACCTTTAATATCATAAAAACAGAGTAAGATTCTTCTTTCCTCTTCTCAAGCAGGAAAATGAGTAGCAGAATACATGGAATAAAAGAGATTTCATTTACCTCAAAGTTTTGTAGAGAATTGAGGCTTCAGAGAGGTGTTTGCTGGTGACTGACTGTCTTTAAGAGGAATGTTGTGACCTGCAACAGAGCATGAGGAGCTGACAGTAGCCCCTGGTGAAGGGTTTTCAATTAGGACTGGGCTTGATAGAAACGGGAATTTTTGTGGGTTATGCCACTGGCTGAATGTTCCCTGGCTACCCTTCGTACCTCCCTGTTTCATGATCAAATTACATATTCCTCTGCATGAGATGGAGGAAGAAAACAGATTAAGCTGTTCAAAGGTTGGTGGTACGATGTTCTGCGCTGCCAGTGACTGCCGCTGCTCCAACCTCTTTGCAAGCTACTGCTGTTTTCCTATGGGATGCCATGCTGGAGTCAGTATAGCTCAGTGAAAACTCCAGCATTACGCCCAGATAACTGATTGTCTTTCCTTTGTTTCCAGAATATTTCTCATCTCTCTTGAGGAAGAAGTCATTGTCATAGGTCTGTCTAAGAAGAGGAAAACAAGACAAATAGGCAGTTCTAGAATAGCTGCCCTTGTGTGGTTGGCTGCTTAGGTTTTCTATAAAATGTAAGTTGTTCAAAATGTATTGAACTCTAACTGCCTAATTATAAGATTTTTAATTGTTTTCTACATGCAGAGCTTTATCAAATTGTGTTCAAGCTCATAATCAAAATATTTGATTTAATACTTTTTGGTAGTAGGCACACATACGGTCTATATATCTTGGCGAGAGGACAATCAAGGAAGGGCAGTTTGGTTTTTAACACATAGACTGAGCCTTCAAAGAAAAACTAGCGTGTTTAGTTTTGTTAAACTGTTTGAGATACCTGCAGTTTTCCTTGAGAACATCAGCACGGAAAATTAATTTCTCCCTGGCTGAATGCCTAGAGCTGCAGTCACCGATTTGGCCGTATTTACCCAAGGATTAGATCAGAAATGTAGGTATCTAATACTTTTCTAGCACACTAAATGTGCTAGAAACACACTCACATTTCACTACATAAGATTAAATTCTGTCTACTGGCAAGGACACAGTCACTGCTCCTAAAACAGAAGCTTCTGCTTGAGACCCACTTGGACACATAAGGAGAACGACAGAAAAGCTGATGAAACTATACTGGCTACAGGCATCCAAAACAAACTCCAAAGATCTGACCACAGCCCCTCTTCCTATCTTGCAAAGGGGTAGTGGTAATAAGTTTGTTCAACACAGTGCTTAACACGCGTGATGTTTTGATGTCTTCCTCCACCAAGCAGGAGTTAAACAGGTCACTCAGGGCAAGCTAGAAAAAGCTAATTTAGCTAAATCTTTGTCTAGCCAAAATAGTTATATTTAATCACTGTTACCTGCAGCCGTCTCTTTTTTTATCTCTCTTCAGAAATACAGTTACACCCATTTCCAAAGAGTTTCTAGACAACTCTCTGTGTTCAGGGGAATGATGGCATGCTTCTCTGCTTAGCTTTGGCCCCCTTGATGACTTCATCTTGTTTGAAGACTTGTCTTTTCTTGGGTTTTGTGACAGTATTACTTTCCGTTTCCTCTCTCTTTTCCTGTCTTCTTTGTCCATGAGCGTTCTCCCTTCCCTCTCCTTGGTTTCTAGGGAAATGTCCCACCATGTTCTCTGCCTTTGGCCTTCTCGCCTTATAGCCAAATGCTTCCTGAGCACTTCGTGAAGCTCTTTCCCCCTGAACACTGTCCTTTATTCTCTATGTTATGGCATGACCCCTTGTTCTAAAGTGCGTGACTTCATATTTGACTTGGATAAAATTTCCAGCTTACCAAGCAATTAGCATCCTCTAAAACATTTGCCATTCTGATGACCTTTGCCTTATTCATGAGTATGACTGTCAACAGAATGGTGTAAGTATTGACAGCCCTTTCTGAGAGGTCCTCTCACTGCAGACTGGTTGCTCCCCGCTGAGTAATGTTTTGCAGTGGGGAGCATGGTGTGCCCTGCGGTCCCTGATTCCCACAGCAGCCCCAGGTGAGGTCTCCCGGTCGGGGTAATTTACAGCTGCTCTCACACTCTTCAGTTGAGTAAGTGACCAGTTTGCGTCCAGTCAGTCGACAGATTAAGAACAAGAGACCTGGCCAGGCAGAATCTCTCTTGCAACGTACCCGAGGTCCTGCAGCAGGCACACGCAGGTTGCTGGAATCAGGTACCTTTTTTTTAGATGGCTTCTCCCTTTGTCTGTATGGATAGACACCCTGGCTCCTCCGGACCATGCGCCTGTCTTCATGCCTTTCTACCTTGGATGTTTCTTCTCTTCCCCTCACAAATTCTTGTGCTCTACTGCAGACCATGCCTGGTTACCCTTCTTCTTGTCCTACCCTGCTGGTCCCACCTTATCTATTTTACAAATTATTTTCCTTAACTGTCTCCAAACTTTCTTCCTACCAGTGCTGAGCTGAGGACGTGCAGTAAAGTCCTGGCTGTAGACCTATTCCTTTTGTGACCGTAAAGGAACCATGGCCAGTAGTTATGTTTCTGTGTGTCTTGGATGGTTTGTCATGTACATGAAGTAGAAAGAGGGTTAAATGTTAGCCTGATCTAGAAAGAAACACAATGAGCAGTTAACATGTTTTTTTAAATTTATTCAATTTATCACGATATCTAGAGAGTTAGCTTTATAATCCATAGAGTAGATGATAGTGTAATACAGCGATTTCTCAACTGATATGCTTCCATAGCAAAAGAAGGGAAATACTGAGAAGTATGTGTATAAAAATGTAAGATAAAGCAGTAACATGAAGAGCTGAAAATGAAGAAAGAAGGTGTTGGCTTGGTGAAAGCTAGAAAGAAAAAAGTCCTTGTACCAGAAGTGCAAAACTGTAGGTAGTAGGACAGAAGAGCTAAGTTTGAAGGGAGGGAATAGCAGCATAAGGCAAGCATGTGTGTTTAATCCTAATCAGCTAGCTCCCATTTGAAAGGGTGGCTATTTGCTTTATTCTTGAATCTGGACGTTCCTCTTTGCTTCTGTGAAACCGTAAATACTGCATTTGACATCAGCTGTTACAGGGAAAAGAAGTTCATTACTGGTCCAAAACATCCAAATTAGATTATGTGACATACTGAAAGTATAAAACAAACATTAAGTAATGGCAGCACTGTCAGTTAGAATTACAGTCCTCCGTAGTTTTGGATCTTCTTTTCTAAAGAGAGGTGGTGTCACAGT
The DNA here is from genome assembly GCA_013398815.1 of Ibidorhyncha struthersii. Lineage (NCBI taxonomy): Eukaryota > Metazoa > Chordata > Aves > Charadriiformes > Charadriidae > Ibidorhyncha > Ibidorhyncha struthersii. Next base: position 1,118,372 of record VZSZ01001855.1, read on the forward strand.
TCAGAAGAGAAAAACGAAAGGAAAAAAATTGCTCTTATTGGTCCCCTAAATTGCAGCTGGCTTTGAAAGAGCAACATCAGAGTCCAGCTTTTATTTGGGTGGATATTGGAGGATGCTGGTTATGAGCCACCAGAAGGGTACAGGGCAGATCAGGCAGAAAGTGCTGATTAAAAAATAATTAAAAACAGTTTTCTTGCTATACAGCATGTTGAGTTGGCCAGAAACTATGAGTGAGTAACCCTGTCTACACAAGTGGTTTTTGTGGGTTCTTTTTTCTAATCTGCATTCACCTTCTGGGTATCCCAGGACACTTGAAAATTCTTCTCATGCCTGCAGCCCCTGTTTCTTGCGCTTCAGGTTGGTTTTACTTAGGGTATGCTGAGAAATCACAGGGGCTCTGTAATACGTCAAATATCACAATGGACCAGCATTCGTACTGGCAGATAAAAGCAGCTGCAGGTTACTTAAGAGGGTGTGTGCAGTGTAATGGAAGAGAATTCAACCATGGAAAAAAACAGCCTCCAGTATTCCATCATTAAGAGGAACACACCAAAGCAGCTGCAGAATTAATAGACAGGAAATTCTTTCTTTATGATCCATCAAATCTTCAATCTATATTACTCTATTCTTCCTAACAACTTCTAATTGCATAACTGAATTTCCCTGTTTATTAATTTTGCAGCATAGTGACTTACAATTGAGAGTAAATTGCCTGAAAGCAAAATTCTGTCTCATTTGCCCAAACCATAAGAATCAGAGGACCACGGACTGCGTAGCATTTCCAGCAATTATATATTCCTTTCCTGCAGCCAGTGGAGAGAGCAACCATTGAAACCAGAGTTTGCGGCCACGGTGGTCAGAGTCCCGCAGAGATAGTGGTCGGCCGACACAATGAGCATACGTTTCCTCCAGAAAGAAGAGCTCTCACTTGCCATGAGATTGCTCTTTCCTTACGGCTGTGCCATTTTCTCGTCTGTCAAACTCGTAACATTTTGTGGGTGGCAAAATGATGTCATTTTATTCAACAGCTTGCAGTAATTTCCACTCCCAACCCTTCATGAGAGGCACAAATTACCAAAGAAAAAGGGCTATAAGCTTACAGATGGCAGTATCGCTTTTCCTTTCCATTGAGATCACAATATCCTTCTTTCTAGCGGAATGACAATTGTGCTGTCACTAAAATTACATAACGCTATGTCCCCTGAGGGGTTGTAGTTTGGGATTCAAAGGACAGCTGTCAAAATACAACTGGCTCTAATCTGAGCTCTGGAAGTCTCTTTGGGGGTCATACATATGAGTTTGTCTCTTTTTTTGGTGGATTATAGATAGAGTTAACAGTGGAATGTAAATAAGAAAACTACATTTACACGGCAAGTTAAGTGATACACCTGAGATACAAATGACACACTAAAATAACTGGCAGTTGCTGTAAATCATGGGGACCAAAACCAGGGCTAACACAAACGGCAGCGCTATACTGACCCAGGGGAGTTTGGCAGCCTATAGTAAAACTGGCTTTTCCCTTTGTTTTGTATACTATCACACCATACAATGTGTAGTAAAAGCTGCTCTGATTTCCCAGGTTTTGTCCGGTGCCTCAAAGTCAGCTGTGCTGCAGTACCCTCCACTGCCGTGCGCGTGCCTGCCAATTACTATGAGCGAGCATTAAATCGGAGAGTCTCAGCCTTTGAATGTAATTGGAAGGGAAAAACTCATGTAGTTTTAGAATATTTCTCCAAACAAGAGCAAAAAAAAAAAAAAAGAGGAAAAAGGTTGGAAAAAGCAACTTGGTTTGGATAAGTGTCACGGTTTAGTCCCGGCAGGCACCTCAGCCCCACGCAGCCACTTGCCCATTTTCCCCCCAGTGGGATGGGGCAGAGGTAATGCAAAAGATATGTGTACTAGCAAAGCGAAATAAGGAATTCATTCGCTACTTGCCATCAGCAGGAAGACATTCGGCCATCTCCAGGAGAGCAGGGCTCCATCACACGAACCGGTGACTTGGGAAGACCAACGCCATAACTCTGAACGTCCCCTCTCCTCCTTCTTTCTCCTGTGGCCACTTGGGCTCTGCCGTGGTGGCTGTGTTCCCTCCGAGCCCACTCGCTGGCAGGGCAGCATGAGAAACAGAAAAGGCCTTGACGTGTGCAAGCGCTGCTCAGCAACAGCTAAAACATCTCTGTGTTATCAACACTCTTTTCAGCACAAAGGCAACCACAGCACTGTAGGAGCTACTATGAAGAACATTAACTTCATCCCAACCAAAACCAGTACAGTAAATCAAATATGTGGCCACATTTCCATTTGAAGGAATGGAACAGAATTAGAGCAATTTTTATGAGGGCCACAGCGACTCCCGAAAGGTTATTTTTATTCCATCTGAAACCGAGCATGGTAAAGAAATGCGCACACGCCGTTCTCGCAAGATGAAAAAGATATAGTTAAAGTATTTCTAAATGACAGAAGGCAGCGAAGCTCAACATTGCTGATTCAGGTCTTGAAAGAGTAAACTTGGAGGCTTGGCTTTTCCCGCTCAAACGCCTGCGTTAGCTGGGCTGCATGACGCGTCTGGTATTTCTTCCCTGACGGTCTCGGGCAGCTTCTGGTTTTCCCTCACTTCTCCCAGACGTGAGCATCCTCTGCTGCCACAACCTCAGCTGCTGCTGTAAGATACGTTTCAGGAACAGGAAGCTCTGAGGAAAACAAGCCTGGCTCTGGCGTGAAGTCCTTGAAACGGGGGGGAAATATAAGCGCGGAACGGGAAGCCGAGAAAAACAGAGCAACGAAGTTGCTTCTGAGGGTCATTTTACCCACCTGCAAATAGGCCTGTATTACTTGAGTGGTATATAAGAGAAAAAAGTGTGGTACACAGGTGTGTGTAGATCAGGCTTTGGTTTGCAGAGCACCTATTTCTGGAATTTATCAAGCAGGGAAGTCACTTGCTGTAGGTTGCTTTGGTTGCCAGTAAGCAAACCACATTTAAAAAACCCCAAACAAATTAAGTGCATAGATAATATCATCTTTTTGTGTCATGGCCACAGAAGGGAAGTAGTTGTCTGCGAGATGAATGGAAAGGGAAACATCTGCAAAACAGTCAAACTGTTAGAGAAGATGCTAGTCCTGTTTTAGGGATGCATTTAACGCCGGGGATGATGCGGCTGCGACGTACAGGCATTAAAACACGTTTGCTGCTCAGCTGCGTGTGAATGGACGAGAGGATGATGGATTACTTTTTTATTTGCCAGTCTGGCTTGTGCAGAAGATTTGTGGGACGGTACTCGTGAGTGCATGGGAGCTGTTGGCTTGTTTAGTCTAGCAGAACAAAAGCCGAGAAAGGATGCCACCGCCACCTCTAAATACCGTCAGTGAAAGGAAAGGAGTGTTTCATGTAAAGGGCAACGCTGGCACAGGAACACCCTGGTATGAATGAGCTATAAATAAATAAATATAGGCTGACTATGAAAAAAGTTCATAATCCTAGACCAGGAACCAGTTTACAAATAGGACTGTGGGATGCTATTATCTGGCAGAACAAGGACTAAACTCTATGACCTCTGAGGTCCTTCCCAGCCCTAGGCTCCCTTGGTCCTCCAAAACGTTTACATCAGGCCTATGCAACGCACAGCCTCCCTGACCGCACACCATCCACCAAGGACTTTCTTTGGCCCAGCACAACATGTTGATAAAGAACTTGTTTGTGCTCTGCAGATCAAAGCCTCCACCAAGAACGAGCCGGAGCCTCTCAGCCAGCGGGAGCCGATTGCCTGGGGAGTTAAGAGGCGGTGGGCCGGGTTTGGGGTATCAGGATTATTCCTCTGCAACGATTTTGAGATTAGTTGTGCTTCCAGAATCGAGGTCGAGAGCACTGAGGAGCTCGGGAGATGGTGTACCGGGGCTGTAGGATTCACTGGGAGTCACAACCAGAGCTGACTGTTGACATCCAGGGGTGAGCCCCTCTTGCTGATAAACAATGCAGGTTAATTGCTGTGTGTTGACCATTTCCTCTTGATTAGGTGGTTAGTTTAGATCAGTTGTTGCACACATCAGCTACCACCCGTAGCCTGATGGGCTTTGGTGCTTTTTTTTTCCCCAGATATATGTTGTCACTCAGAACGAGCTGCTGTGATCCTCTGACCAGTGAGGAGCAATTGCAGCAAGCGTAAGTAGTCATGACTGATCCATCCCTGAGCAGGAGCTGCTGGTGACTCTTCACCCTTGGGACCGTTTGCCCCAGGTCCTACCTGCTCAGCTGCTCCGTGGTGATGCTCGGGTGCTTAGCCTGGGACAGGCACCTGGGAAGTTCGGCTCCTGGGTATCATCAGTTGCTGGTGGCTGGGAGGAAACCCCTGCTGATGAGCAGGGACTGATTATCCTTGGGAAAACCTCTGGGGCATGGGAGGCAGAGACTGGATGGCTGGAGCAGGAGGAGCCCAGGCGATGTTGGTGTGATGCACTGGGGGATCGTGTGGGTGCAGAAGAAGGGTAAGAGGATTACAATGAGAGTGAGAGCGAGGGAATGGGGACATAGGTGACTGGCTGAAGTCTTCTGCATGTCACCGCCTTATCCGATGTGCCTTCACCTTGTGTGGTGGGACACGAGTACGGCTTGGGTTGTGTGAAACCTCTATGGGTGTTCTTCCAAGTAAACTTGGAGAGACAGCAGTTGCCACCAGGCTACCTGCAAAGCTGCTTCAACTGTTCCTCTACCACCCTTGCTGTGTTCCCAGTGCAGTCAACAGAAGTAGGAGAGCTAAAAAGAAAGTTTATCAGCTCCAAAGGCAGCAGGAGCAGGGAGCTGGAGTGAGGCGGTGGACGGGGTAATTGAGTTTTAATGAAGATCCAAATCAGCAAGCAGGAAGCACTAATTTACATAAGCAATATTAATCTTATTAGCATTTTATAGAGAGGAAAGAGGTATTGTCAGAGAAAGATTTATTCTTATGGGCAGGTCTGACCTGGCAGTACTTCTTGCTAATCGCCGAGAGCTTAACTGTAATCTGTGCCTGTCCATCTCGGGAACATTGAACTATTGTACTCGCGTTTCTACTGAAAGCAACGCTCTATTTCTGTCATTTTTATGTGGTCCGTATCTTAGATGGAAACCACATTTACGAAAAAAGATTTCAAAACAGCTTTTAATGAATCTATTTTTAATGAAGGTAAGGGGATCGTTTAAGATTCTTATTTAATTAAAGTCTATTTTTAAACCTGTTATAGGTACAGAGAAGAAGCAGACCAAAAATACATTTGTCCAGAAAAGAAACCAGCTTAATTAACAAGAGGAGGTACTTTCTGTGGTTAGACAACTCACCTGGTTGTATCGGGACACTGTTCTTCAAGGTCTGAGAATTTGTCATTCTCACTCTCGCTGCTACTGCCTTTTTTTTTTTTTTTAAGGGTGTCTGTTGGTATTTTTTTGTATGCTGAAGGGGGGAAATAGTCTGCGCTTGCCTTCTTTTTATCTTTTTTCTTTTTGAATTCGTGATTAGTCAATCACTTGATTTGAAGAGCACGGAAATAGATCGTGTTTGAACAAAAGGTTACCGGTGTCAAAGGATAGATTTGTACTTAAATTCTGATTCTGGTGTTTAGCTTCCTTACTTCTCTAGACAAACGAGGTTTGTCTTTTTTTCTAGCCTGGCAGTAAATGTAGTTTGAGTATTTTGTAATTTTTTGACATATACACAGTAAGGATTTTTGGAAGCCTGCTTTTGAGGCAGGTAGTAGCTTTCAAAAGTAATTTAAAATTTTTAAAGAAAAGACATCTATAATTTTCATTTTTACTTTTTTTGTTTAATAAGTGATTTTTTTTTTTTTTTTTTTTAATAATGATGGCCTTTGCAAAGATGCTGTAGCATAAAAGTGAGCTGAGTGACCAGAGCCAACATTCGCTCCAAGAGGACACCGGCCCGGGTGGCCGGACGGGTGTCACAGGACACGTACAGGGGCGCTGCAGAGAGCTCCTACCTGGTGCCAGTCCTGGGAAGGAGATCACGTTGGAGGGAAGCCTTCAGAGAAGGGATGATGTGGGGAAGGAGGAGTCTGGAAGACACAGTATGGAGCGAAGCCCACCTGCCCGGGCGCATGAGCGCGCTTGAGTGCCAGCGGCAGCTTGCCAGGGGGCGGGAGGGTGCCCTGGGGATGAGCCCTGGTGTCTGTCACAGGACGACGGATGTCTGCGGAGGTGGCCGTGCGAGGAGCAAAGGCCACCCTTGGGTGCCTGCATATGCCAGCCCGCACGCCTGCCTGATGATTTATTGAGCCGCCGGGCGTTTTCACCAAAATACGCTTCCCCGTTAAGGCGGGTGAGCCACTGTTTTTTACCCACTTCGCTATCCCAAACTCAAGGACTTGCAGGTCAAACCTAACCTGAAATTAATTAAAATTGGAGCAATTATAGAAATACAACACCCTCTCCCACGTTACATGAGCTTGCAGCTATCTCATGCTGATTATCTTTTAGTATTATTCGCTACTCCTGTTATTATTTTTTACTGATGTTACTGTTACGTTGCTGCGATGTGAGCATCCTCCCAGCAGTGCCAGTGCCTGTCCCCATCCCTGGGAAGCGAGCGGGAGGCGCGGGGTGGGAGAGTCAAAGGACGGACCCCTCTGCCCGGCCGGGCTCAGCGCTGGCAGAGAGGACCTGGGCGGCGGGGCTTCCTCCCAGAGGCACAGCACCACTATTAACTGGGCTGGGACCACCCTGCCTGCCTTTTCTTTTTTTCATTATTATTATTTTTTCTTTTTACCTTTTCCCCCCCCTCTTTTTTTATTTTTTCCTTTTCTTTTCTTTTTTTCTTTTACTTCTTTTATTATTTTCTGTTCTTTTATTCTTTTCTCTTTTATTCTTTTCTTTATTCTTTTTTTCTTTTCTTGTTTTTTCTTTTTTTTCTTTTCTGTTCTTTATTTTTTTTAAATTGAGTTACTTTAAGAAAAGCTTCAGCACGGCGGGGGTGTGTACCTACAGAACTGTAAAATTTAATATTCTTTAAAAAATTTAATATACATTTATATATTGAAATATTTTAATATATCAATATTAGTAATTTATAATTAGAAAG
>VZSZ01001855.1:1126398-1152668 GCA_013398815.1 Ibidorhyncha struthersii
CTCCCTCCCACCCCCGCCTCCGCCTGGGGCCTGCGGGTGAAGTCGCCCCGCCGGGCGGCGAGGAGACGAGCTGGGGCAGCCCCGGTTCTGCTGGGGTGTCAGCCGGCCCCCCGCCCGTCCCCGCCCCTCCCGGTCCCCGGCGGCTCTCCCTGTCCCTCCCCGGGGTCTCTTTCACCTCGTTCCTCGAGGAGACCAAGAGCGCGCGGCTTCGGTGTATGGCAGCAGTTGTAATTCGGTGGGCAGCGCTTAACCCTGTGCCCCCGAGTCGCACAAATACTTGCACTGCAGAAGTTATGTTCACTTTGCAGTGGTGAAAATTGAAGATTAATTTGCAGTGAAAGCAATATAACGATAGCGGGCTGCGTCCCCCAGGCTGCAGGTGGCCGTAGCAGAGGTGGAGAGTTCTCAGATTTGCAAGAGACCTTCCTGGGCTTTTGTGCTGGGCTGGTGTGTTTGTCCCAAGAATGGTTAAGAGGAGAGGGAGAACAGGGCTTTGCTGGATGTTACGGCTGTCAAGAGGACAGTACTTCTTACCTCTGGGCCTTTCTAGTGGCTGTTCATATTCTTTTTTGTCTCTACCCTTTTTTATCTGACTTACTGATCTCTCGTAGAGGTTATTGGGAGTTTTGTTATTAGGGTTGTTTGGTTTTTGTCTGTTTGGGGTTTTTTCCTCCAGGTTTTCTTAAATTTAGATAAAATAAGGGAACAATATGCAAAAGTTATGTTTTGATCCTAAGTTATCTGTTGGTACATGGTGCCATTTAGGCACATGTGAGTCAGGGCGCTCTTTGAAATCAACGGCAGAAAAGGATTTCCTTTCAAAACTGAGGAACCACTACTTTTTTTTTTGTTATTGACATCGACTTGTTTGTGCTGTACAAAAATGTTAAGCAGAAGCTTGAAAGAGCATATGCCTTCCTTTGTTCTCTGAAGATCACAAAAGTGGAGGACGCCTGACTTGCTGGTGAAGGACCTTTTCCTGAGAGAGCTGTAAGGCCTAAGCAGCGCCCGTGCAGAGCAGGAGTGCTGCTGCTTTGTTCTGTTTTCAGGTGATAATGTCCATGTCTGTCCAAGCTTTGACTGACTGTTTCAGAGGCATCCCTAAAACCAGATGAGCTTTTATCTTGTTGCAGTGTTCACAGGAGACCCTGTGCCAAAAGGACTGTTGCAGAGTCCAGTGTATGCTGCACATCCTCAGTGTGGCTCAAAGAGAGCGCTGGCCTTGCAAGCTTGGACCATGCTGTGCCCTTGGAGGGGCTGAGGATCTCTGCCCAACTCGAGCGCGAGGGAGCTGCATCGTTTCCCAGACTTGTTGGACCTTGTCTGGATGTTCTTTCCACCCTTAGCAAGCCTCCTCCAGATCTCTGGGTCTCGGTTTCAGGACTCCTGGCTCCTGACAGGCAGCAACAGGGCCAGGTTTCGGGTCCAAGGGGAAGCGAAGGGCAAAGGGAACATCCCAGTGCTTGAGAGAGGTGCTTATACACACAAGTAGTTTTATCATCAGTGGGATGAGGCGGCAACCTGACAGCCTTGGAGTCTCTGTTAGAGCCTCTTGCCCTGTTCCTAGGTGATGTTAACATGCTAGTCTCCTAATGCTTCTCACCGAGGCATGTGTTTTGGTGCTGCTCCCTGTGGCTACAAGGGAGAAGCCTAGCAAACAACTCAGTGTTCAGCTAGGATTATCTTTCAGATTGCTATGGATGCTGCTAATGTTGTGTCATCAATGTTACCAGTAAGAGTTGGGTTAGACAGAGCTGACGTAACTCTTCTCTTCCAAATTCTCAAAACAAATGTTGCTGAGGGATTTGTTCTCAGACAACAACGCTACACAGGAGGTCCTACATTTGTTTCGAGTATTGTGGGCTGCTCCAGAAAGAGAGCATTCCAAGTCATTGCCCATCAGATGTCTAAGGTGTTTGATCATCCAGCTGCCCCCTTGGTAGCTACACTTGACAAGGGACAGAACCATGAGCAGGTTACTCTCTCGGTGGCACTAGATGTTCTTAGAATGTTGGCCATGCCAGTTGTGTGTCTACAGAGGAAAGTGGTTCCCCTAGTTTCTTAGTTGGAAGGAATCTCAAATTAGTAGTTTCACTGCTGCGTTATTTTGACCATTACAAATCTTTTTAACATACGTGGTATCTTGGTGAACCCCTGGAAGTCCACTGAGCTGAAGCGGACTTGATCACCAGGGTTTGTTGCTGTTGAATTGAACTCTGTTGATGGGATTTTGCCTTAGCTGGATTCTTTTGTCCAGAGTGAGACTGGTCCTGTGCTGCTTGTACCGTTACACCTGTCTATCCCAGGGTCTACCACCATTTTTAATTGGATAATAATTTGTACTGTGTCTTGCTGTGGAGCCACCCTTGCTAGCTGCAGAGCTCAAGCTCTGCTGGTGGCCTCCAGAAATGTCTGTGTTCTTCACTGACTGCAGAGGGCTTATCAGTGACTGCAGTTTCACATATGTGGTCCGTATGTACCTTTACATCCCTTCTTGTCACTGACCAGGAAGTCCACTGTGCAGTTTGGCACATGAGAAGCACTGATACTGTGGAAGGAGCACTGACCTGTCAGCGTGAGGTAGAGCAGCCTGGTACTCTGCAGATACTGCCGTGGCAAAATAATCTTCAGGCACAAGCACTTGGGACACATGGTTGCTTAGAGTTAAAATGGGCAACCTATCTGCACACTCTTAAAAATAATGTCCTTTTATCCGTACCTCCTGATGTTAGTGGTGAACAAGAAGTAGGGTTTTCTTTTTGTTTTTGTTTTCAGAAAGGTAGATCTTTCCTATGGCCTTGTTAGTCTCTTTTGGATCTTCATTTATATTTGTAAACAGATATTATAAATGCTTGCACCTTCTTAGCCCCAGTAGGGAAGGAAGAGCAGGGGTCCTCATTGACACCCAGGTCTCCACTGTCCCCAGTGGCAGAACTGGGTGCTTCTCCAGCCCCACTGATGTAATGTGGAGTGGTAGCAACGAACCACTGTATGGGTGTATGGGGCTAAGGGAGCCATGTGATGTTGCATGGTCTTGCCCGCTTTATTTTTGACTTCTCTGGTTTCATATATTCTGCAGCTACACCTTTTGAATTTCAGAAAAAGTATTTTGGAGACTGTCTCGTCTTGTATTTCCTTATATGTAACACTAATATATATATTTATTTTTTTTTAAAACAGGACTGACAAACTAGTTGATTATTGATTCAGATATGAGCATTTTTCCTGCTTTATTTTCAATTTTTGCTCATTGAATCTGAAGAAGGAAGGGAAGGGGGAACTTTGTGTATAGCAGAGATTACAGTGTTAAATATGGACAAGGCAGCTCTGTTCTGTGCTGAAAAAACAGTGGGTTAATTACATGAGATTGGCTTACCTAGTTTTCCATGCTCTGTTCTTTAACACCAGTCAGTATTCATTCAGTGTTTAAAATTCTTGCAACTGCTAGGGAAAAGGACCAGGGAATCCAAAGTCTTCCTCTTAATTCAAGCTCCATGAAAGAGTTTACTATGGAGGGATTTAAGTCTGAACTTAAATATTTAAGGAATATTTGATTTTAGTAATAACACATTGTATCCCTTTGCCATGACGATTCAGAATAAAGTTCATATGGAAGGTCATGTTCCCCCACATAGTGGGAGTATGTGTGACCCACTACGACTGACTGTAACAGGACCTTATTAAGGTTGGAAGATGTTTTTTAACATAAAGTAAATATCAAGTTAATTTTTTTGCCTTAATGTTATCAGGATACCTGGAAAGGTGTGAATCCTTGCAGCTTTTCTACAAGTGGACTTAAAAACACTTGTATAAATGGAACTGTTTTAAATTGGAGGAACTTTCTCTGAAATCCTAATGGTGTTTTAATTGTTACTTACAAAGTACACTGTCTAAATCATGCCAAGGGTAATATCAGCTTTTATACTGTCAGGTTGAGAATGTTTTCTGTTAATCCAATTATGTATTTTTAGATGCCTTGGAGGGTTGGCAAAAGCAGCCATTAAACAGAAATGAAAATCCATTCCTTAAAATTTTTCATCATAGTTACAGAAATAAGGTATTGCTATAATGACTGGAATGTCTAGAAAAACAATGCGAAAAACAATAGCCATTTTCTGCTTATGGTGAGATGATGTTATAGCAACTGTACGAGGCCAGTTTTCTGTGTCTATGCAGATATAATTAGTTGATAGTGTGCTGCTGGGGCAAAGCACTGCATGGGAGGATTTTGAGAAAACCTGTTCAGAAATCAGTCCTGATGTGTTTCATGACTTGTGAGTTACAATTCCTGTGATGCACACAAGCACAAATGACCTTACAAAGAGGATAGAAACCATTATCTTTTTACCTTCTGCTAAAGTGTACAGTATTTTGAAATGTTAGAGTGGAAAGAAAGCTTGAGTACCTCACAGGAATTTTCTAGGAAGCTGGGAAGGCTGAGAATGCTTTTCTTAATAGTCTCACTAAGTTCAGGGGGCGTCTAGCAGGCTTTGTCATATAAAAAGATAGTAACAAGAAGTTCTCATCTCTTGATGATTTGTACATGAGATGTGTTTGGAACATCTTATAATACTTAGCAGTATTCACTGTTGCTTAGTGTAACAGTGCTGGAGTATGGAAGCTTTCTGACTATCTATTTGTAAATTTATCAAAATATCTGACCATCCTGCATAAGTCTTTTCCACAGATTCATTCCCCTCTAAACATGAGCAACTATTAAGCAAGTATCTTGTTCCTTCTGTTGCAGGTGTGGACATTGTCAGCGTCTCCAGCCAACTTGGAATGATTTGGGAGATAAATACAACAACATGGAAAACCCCCAGGTCTATGTTGTTAAAGTGGATTGTACTACAGATACTCCACTGTGCTCTGAATTTGGCGTCCGAGGATACCCTACGTAAGTATAAAAGGATGTCTGCTCCTATTTCTTTCTTTTTTAGTTTTCTGTGAGCCTCTGCCAATTTCTTGAAGCTAACTTCTAAGCTATATTTTTGTTGGGTTTCTTTGTAGTCCTTTGGACCTCATGTTCTTTTTAAGCCTTTTTACCATGTTGCCAAGCATCATGTGATATATACTAGTCTTACACTTTTTTTTTTTTTAAGAAGCTATTTTATGTCTTGGAAGAGGGCTGTATTTAAATCAAGCCCAGAATTGTCCTTTTCTTTTCTCTAGGAGTACCTCTTTCTCAAGCAACAGTACATTATACAGCTGTGATATGCATGATAGAGCTGGTCTCTGGTAACGGTACTTTTAAAAATAACGTGTCACAAGTTCATCAGTATACTGCACCATTCATAATTAATGTATAGGTGATCTCTCAAATTTTTGAGTGAACTTGGTGCTCATAAAATGTTAAGTTAATAGTATCACTTAGCATAGCAGTGGTGATGTCATACAGACTTTTTCTAGGTAATTTTGCTTATGTTGCTCTAGGAGAAGTTCATTTGGAGTTTAAGCTTGTTAAACTTACCCTGTCACAAAGGATGTATGCCCTACTACCTCAGCTTTGGTAGGTAGAACATGATCTAGAGTATTGATGAGAGGTCAGCCTGGAGAGTGCTTTTGGGTTAGATATCTGTGCTCCCTTTTTCAATGCCAAAAAAGGAGCAAAGGGATTTTTTTCACTCGTGTCTTTAAAGCTTCATGCAAAAATGGATGTGATCGTTTCAACTGCTTTACTAATTACTTGTCTTAGTGGGGATAAGTGGAGAATGTGATCATCTGTAGCCCTTCCACAGCCTGTATTTTTCAGTTTCCTTCCCTTTGCTCTGTCTAGAGTTACTGCTGACCCCAGCAACAGCCTGAACTTGACATACTCTCCCGGCTGTACCCCCTTTGACGTGACTGAGTAGAAGTTGAGAGTTATAAATAGCAAAGTCCTTGCTGAAAAGGAATTGTCCCTAAGGGTAGTTTGTGGCTTGGTTCCACTAGAAATGCCAAGAAACAATGCATATTACAACTCTATTTTAATATCCCCAAAAGTGAGCATTGGTCATCTTTGCGTATTTGTATTGATTGTATTGTGGTGCTGTTCCTTGTAAAATTGAAAGAGTGGCAGAGATTTTGAATAAGAAAAAAAAAAAAAAAGGATGTGTAATTGCTTCCCCCCTGCCCTCCTTTTTAAGGTCATTGATATCTAGGAATAGTTAGTGCTTACTTTCATCTACTTGAAAAGTATAAATGATAAGGCAGTCTGCTAGTTACAGAAATATAGAGGTGAAGGGGAATTCATTATATCAGTTCTCTTCCTGTCTGAGTCAGTCTTTAACTGACTGTTTTTAAAAAATCTCCAGCAAGGGAAATTTCACAGCTTCCTCAGGCACAGAGGGATTGTCGCAAGTCCAGGATGTGCTGGTCCCTACACTGCTTTTCCAAACACCCGTCAAAGGAAAGGCTGCATCCCCTTTCCATCCCTTTGAGAGTAAAACTGTCTGAGCAGATCCCTGCACTCTTGAGTACAGTTGTCACAGGATTATTTGGTGCTGAAAAATACTCTCTCAACGGAACTAGAGAAAACTTACCCTCATTTGAAGAAAATAAAGGTGCGGCTGGGTCTTTAAGCTGGTATCTTTTTTTTACTTGTTGCACTTCATGGCAGTAATTTTGAAGAGTATTTTTATATGTTCTGTTTCATTTTTGTTGTTTTTTTCTTATTACAAAGTTGCTTCCCCTCCCCCACCTGCCAAAATTTTGACTTTCTATCATCACAAGGAAGATTCAAGATACCTTAAATAGAAAAGACAGTGGGAGCTCCTGTCTCTTTTGAATGTATTTGCATTATGTGGTTTTTCAGTACTTTCATATGTTCATTTTTTTCAACTGCGGAACAAGAAGAGAGAGAAAAACACTTCAAGAAAAAGAAAAAGCAGTACTAAATGACAGCTTGGCAAGGGGAACTGAGGGCCAGGTGACAGTAATAACTGAAACTATGATTTGCTTTAAAAAATGAGACTAGGTCAGAAGTCCATATTGCCCCTTTACCAAATGTATTTCCAATTTTAACTTAAATATTTTCTAGTAGAAGCTTTAGGTAGTTTATGGAAATGTTTTGATAGCAATTATTAAACGTTACAATCGTGAAGTCTTGAATCCCTACAAGCGGTTGCTTATCTTCTTGTCCTATTGACTTGTTTCAATGTGGTTTGTTTTGTTTTGTTTTTTTTTTTTTATCAGTTTAATACCACATGAAAAGTCCTGCATTCCAAGAGCAGTCAGGGAACAAAATGTGAGAAAAAAATGCCTGGGAAAATAGGCATTGGATATTTTTCCTTTGGTGATGGAGAGAGGTGAACAAAACAAAATTGATGCTTTTTGACAAACTGAAATAGGATTAACAGGCATAATAGAACTGAACGCTGCAATGTTTTATTTGCTCTTGCTTATTGATCAAAGTAATATTAGGCTATGTTGATTTTTAATGTGGTATTTCTTGTCGCTATTTTAAAAATCTCCTTTAAAAGCTTATGGGGGCATGAAAAAGTGTCCTAAGTTCTAGCCATGACCCTTTAAGTTGAGGGAGTTGCCTGATGCTGATGTTAATAATCAAGAGAGCTGTTACTGCAGCCTGAGCTGCATTGCTGTGGATTAGCAAAGCATGTTGGCTTTCCAAGAATGTTTCCGATGTGAAAATTTTTGCCTCACTCTCTTCTACATTTTGATCCTTTAGCCTAAAGCTGCTTAAACCAGGACAAGAACCTCTGAAATACCAAGGCCCTAGGGACTTCCAGGCACTGGAAAACTGGATGTTGGAGAAACTAAATGAGGAACCATCTGTAAGTGAAAAGGAAATAAGGAAATATTCCCTTCTGCAGACTTGCTTATCTATCATTTCTATGTTAGGTTTCATTTTCCAGGAGGAAATCTGCTCCTGAGAATAAAAGTCAGGTGGCAATAACAATATGGAACAGCTTCCACATAAGTCATGATAGTAATTAAAACTGTCATCCTGTGACCTGTCCTTTGTTTTCTGTATTTAAAACTACAGTATGTAATGCAGTTTTTAATGTTTAGCATTTTGATATTTTAAGATACAATATTTTTCGTGTCAGTTTACTTGACACCTGTAGGCCACGTGTTTGTAGAATAAGAAAAGCAATTTACCTATAATACATTATAAATTGCATTTGCATTGGGCTTAATTGTCTCTTAAAACATGGATGCCATTTTTAGCTCAGTTATTATCTGATAATGTTGTAGCCTAAAGAAAGGGTTTAAAATAATTGGTTAGTTAAGCTAGTACCATCACGAGGAAAACCCTTGAGTTTAGGGGTAGCACTTACATATAATAGCCAAGCCTTGCCTAAAATGAAATTTGTGATTGCTGCTTCTAATCAAGATAAAGCTTTAGTGGTTGCTGAACCACAGTTAGAACATGATTATGTTTAAACAAACATTGTATTTTTAATAATTAAACATTAAATGCTAAACTGTTTTAAGAGACGTACTTTGAGGTTCTTAAAAAAAAAAAAAAATCATTCCAGCTCTGACCCTAGTATTTGGAAAGTAGTCACTTGCTTTTGCTGAAGTGCCAGTGGGTTTGCTCCAAGTTATACCTCTAAAGTGTTTGCTCTTTTATCATTGTTGCTGCCTTCATGGAGCCATTAGGTCCCTTTTTCCGGCATTAGGGGAGCAGAAAATAGCTTTTTCACTAGCTATTTTTAAGTAGCCCAAAGACCCCTGAAACTGGTGCGGTGGCAGATGTGGCAGCTGTGTGATGCTGTGGGGGAGCTGTTATGTAATCTAAGTCTATTAATATGTGGTCGTGTGATGAATGTCGTAGCAGTTAATGTGCTCTGTGATTATAATACAGCATGGTGGAAGACTCTGTTATTCCAATGACTGTGACAGCTTTTTTCACGTTTTGCTTTCAAGTAGTTGTTTGTTAGGAAATGTTAGATACCTAAATCAAGCTAAATAAGAATTTAGGAATTTAAAATTTCGGAGTACAGGGTTTACAACACTATCACAGATACGATCATATATTATGTATTTACTGTACAAGACAAATAAAAGTTAATTTTTCTCATGAATAGGATTCAGAATCTGATGCGGAACCACCAAAAGCCCCTGAACCTAAGCAGGGAATGTATGAACTCTCAGCAGACAATTTCAAGATGCACATAGCAGAAGGTAACTCTTTTTCATAAGCAAGAGGCACTTGCTAACACAGACATCAGTAGTGGGAAGTCTGCAATAGAAATGTTAGTTTTCAAGCTACCTCCTTCCCAATTCTATTTTCCAGTAATATCTAGTGAAAGAGGGTGAAACGACAGACTGTGTAAAAATGCAGTAGTTTGTCATGGTATGTAATATGTAATTAAAGTTTAAGAATGGCACTCCGCTCAAAAGGCAGTAAAACTAAGGCCCCTAATCACATGTAAGGAGCTGGTGGGGCTTGCTCGACTAAACTGTCTCTTTCCCTGAGTTCCTTGCTCAGTCACAGCCTTGCCACTCACTTTGTGTTGTTGCAAGTCCTGTTTCCTCATTTCCTAGGTGCTGGCTTGTTCATACTCCCAGGCTGCTGTTCTGGATAAATATAATCCACCTGCTTCTTCCTTGCTGCCCCTATCCCACTCCAGTCTGGCCCCTTATTTGATAATGTTTAGCTTCCTTTCTCCAGAATTTAATGTGGGACACTTCACCTGTTTGGCCATTTTAAAAAAATATGTCTGGACGGTTTAAAATTAGTACCAGGATTGATACCTAACATGGGAAATTTCACCCCCCACATGCTGGGTTTTTTAGAGAATGAGCAATATCTTACAATGCGAACTTTGGGCTGCCGTAACAACAGATGATCCTACCATCTCTTATCAGCTTTCCCTAAAATAAAAAAAAAAAAAGAAAGGCTATATTAAATTAGCTGTCTGTGCCCATGTGATTCCACCAGTAAGGCAGATACTAGAGCTTCTTAAATAACCATTAACCGATTAGAAATATTTTCAAGAGTAAAAGAGCATTTTGTGCAGCTAACTTAAATTTTCCCAGCCCGTGTGGCTCAACTCAAAATTACATCAAAATTCTTCATGGATTCTCTAAGCTACCAGGGAGGTGCTAAGCATTAAACAACTTTACAGTCTGAGAAGATAGTTAAGTTTAGTGTATGTGTATGTGTAAATGTTTTAATATTTATATTGTAATAATTTTATTATGGCATTGGCATTCATAGAAGAGACATTCTCATGGTCATGCAGGTTTATGATCATCTGTAAAGCTGTTGTCCTCTCTTGACTTCAGTCACAAGAAGTTCAGTGCTTAAATTTAGCAGGAGGCTTAGCAGTTCCAGCTGGAAGGTGGGCTTTTGTTCTTAAAAAGTCTCCCTTTACCTTTTTGGTGCTCCAGGGCAAAAATAATTTTTTTTTTTCTACTGGGGAGTAGAGTATATCAGAGTATGTGGTATAGAATAGCTTGATTTTTGACTAGATGTTCATATTCATTCATGACAAATTTCAGTTTGCAGTTTACTTGACCAAAGCAAAACATGTTGATCGGTTTGAAAGTCTTCCATGTGCAGACCAGGCAAGTTAGAGTACACTACTACTGCAGTTTGCATTTCCTAGTTATTTTGTGACGTCTTTCCTCTGACCTCCTCTTGTGAACAAGCCCTCAAACTAGAAATTAATTCTAGTAATATCAGCCCCAAAGCAGTCTTCAAAGGATTATGAATAAGTCTGTTAAAAAGAGCTTTTCTCCAGTTGCTAGCATTTCCTTCAAATTTGATTTTTTTCCTTGTTTTAATTAAGTTCATTTTTATTTCGTGTTAACAGAGCATTGCCTTGAGATGTGCAGAACCGTGCAGCATCTTGAATTAATAGTAATCTTAATTGAAGAAATTACATATTCTGGTACTCTGCAATTAAGATTATACTTTCAAATTAAACATTAGTAGGAGATAGTACAGAGACTCTCCTCTATAAAATGCTGCAAAAATCTACTGAAGGCAGTGATTTTTGAATAGTTGACGTGAAAATACAAAGAACAGGGCAGAAACAGAATGGAAAGCTGAACAAAATTATTTAGGTAGTTCATGGACTTAATGCAGTAGTTTTCCCTAAGAAATGTTTAAGTTGAAGTCTAATACTTTCATTTATGCTGTTATAAATACATGTTCCTTGGTGGTTCTTTCTGCTCTGTAATAGGGCAAGTGATTGTCATGGTAGAATTAGACATTGTAGCAAATGGTTAGGTTAAAAATATCAGGTTCGGTATCTCATTTGTTGGCTTGGGGTTGTGAAGCTGTTTGGATTTTCAGGGAAATGGCAACACTATGGGACTGTATGCAGTATTGAAAACCTAATTGCTGAAGTATTCTGTCCTGGCCTTTGATTCACAGTGTTTCCTATCTTTAACTCAGGAAATACCATGGAAAAATTTGCGGTCTGTGATTAGTACCTAGTCTTTAATCACAGCCAAATTCATTCCAAATGAGTTAAATCTTTTTTTTTTTTTTTTTTTCCTTTGACTTAAAAGGTAATCACTTTATCAAATTCTTTGCCCCTTGGTGTGGTCATTGCAAGGCTTTGGCCCCAACCTGGGAACAGCTGGCTCAAGCCTTTGAGCATTCGGAAACTGTCAAGATTGGCAAGGTAGGTGAAGTGCTCTTAGCCTGAAAAATGTGTTTTATGTGAATGAATGTTTCAGCCAACTATCATGCTTTTCATGCTGTGATTTGCAAATGACAATTGTTTTGTTTGTTGCCTCTTAAGTCCTTTTATAGTCATAGTTTCTATTTTAATTTTGGGATGGTTATTTTTTTCTCCCACATCCACAGTTGACAGGACTCCCTCATTTTAAGCAAGGATTTGTTAGAAACACAGCTGGCTCCCTGTGTTTCAGAGAGAGCTGGGAATAAGCCTAGTACTTCAGATGCAGGGAATCACATTCTGAGATTTGTTTTTTATTATGCTTCCCCTTTGTCAGAACTTGATAGACTTCAATATTTATTTTGAGTGGGAAAGTGACTTCTAATTTGCTCTTTACAGCACTGAATTCCTTAGCAAGCTTTAGACCTACAGGGCTCCTTATGACAAATTATTTCTTGGTTGGTCTTTGGTTGTCTTTTTTCCCCTCTTTACCCCCATAGAACTTTCTAAAGGTTTCAGGGGGTCTTCTGCCTTAAAAACTGATATCTTGTCCTGCTTTACTATTTCCCTTAGGGTTGATAACCAGGTTCTGTGGTGTATTTACCATGGGAGCTTGTTACTTGTACATGGAGTGACTTCTGTGCAGAGGTATGGAGGTGGTCTGGCAACTGCAGTTACTGGCTTTATTTGCTGACCCATACCTAAGTCCAGGTGGCTCATGATGTGAATCCCTCTGTATTTGCCAATGGTGGAAAGCTGACTGGACTCAACTTCCACGTCCTTAAGCTTTCAGAGTGGTTCCACTGATCTGAAAGACTGCGTAACAGTTAGCAGTGTTGTCAGTCCTGCAGAGGGACAAATCCTCAGCTGTCTCCCTTGCCTCTGCCTTCACAGGACTTTTGGCTGTTACTAGGGATGATGAACTTGACTTTGTTGGGTTTTTTAATTATTTTTAATGCTTTTGAAAATCTGCTAATTCAGGAATGCTAGACAGAACAGCTCAGCATAGTTGAACTTTAGAGCAGACATATATATATATATACACACACGTAATTTTGAGACCTGGTGGATATAAAATTAGATACCCTGTAAGAATAAAATATTAGAGGCTATTGTTCGTTTGATACTGTCTGTACCAAGTGTTGCATCTGCTGATTTACTTTTTGTGAACCTTGTTCGCTGTCTGATAAAATCTTTGCTTAGCTTAAGTATCTTCTTGAAGTTACCATTCTCTGGTATCTAGAGAAAAATAAAAAATTTACAGAATTTCTGTTCTATTCAGTTGTCTGTTGTGTTCGCAGCTAGTATTGCTGATAGTTGCTATTTAATTAAAGCCACTAAGATTTGTCTCTATGCCTAATCAATTTTGTATAAGTGTATATACCATGTGAAACTATTTGGAACATCATAGAATCATAGGTTTAGGTTGGAAGGGACCTTAAAGATCATCAAGTTCCAACCCCTCTGCCATGGGCAGGGACACCTTCCCCTAGACCAGGTTGCTCAAAGCCCCATCCAGCCTGGCCTTGAACACTTCCAGGTTTGGAGCTTACGCAACTTCTTTGGGCAACCTCTTCCAGTGCCTTACTGCCCTCAGAATGAACAATTTCTTCCTGATATCTAACCTAAATATACCCTGTTCCAGTTTAGGGCCATTCCCCCTTGCCCTGTCACTATGTGCCCTTGTAAAAAGTCCCTCCCCAGCGTTCCTGTAGGCCCTCTTTAGGTACTGGAAGGCTGCAATAAGTGCTCCCTGAAGCCTTGTCTTCTCCAGGCTGAACAACCCCAACTGTCTCAGCCCGTCCTCATAGAAGAGGTGCTCCAGCCCTCTGATCATCTTTGTGGCACTCCTCTGGACCCGCTCCAACAGGTCCATGTCTTTCCTATGTTGAGGGCTCCAGAGCTGGATGCAGGTGGGGTCTCACCAGAGCAGAGTAGAGGGGAAGAATCACCTCCTTGACTTGCTGGTCACAATTCTTCTGTTGCAGCCCACGATACTGTTGGGTTTCTGGGCTGAGATAGCACATTGCTGGCTCGTGTTGAGGTCCTCATCAATCAGCACCCCCAGGTCCTTCTCAGGGCTGCTCTTGATCCATTCACCGCCGAGCCTGTATTCGTGCTTGAGATTGCCCTGACCCAGATGTAGGACCTTGCACTTTGCCTTGTTGAACTTCATCAAGTTGGCATGGGCCCACCTCTCCAGCCTGTTCAGGTCCCCCTGGATGGCATCTCTCCCCTCCAGCGTGTCCCCTCGCCACACAGCTTGGTATCATTGGCAGACTTGCTGAGGGTGCACTTGATCCACTGTCTGTATCACCAGCAAAGATGTTGAACAGCACGGGTCCCAGTACCAACCCCCGAGGAACACCACTCGTAACTGGTCTCCACTTGGACGCCGAGCTGTTGACCACAACTCTTTGAGTAAGACCGTTCATCCAGTTCCTTATCCACCAAGTGGTTCATCTGTCGAATCCATGTCTCTCCAATTTAGAGACCAGGATATCGTGTGTGATAGTGTCAAACGCTTTGCACAAGTCCAGGTAGATGAAGTCAGTTGCTCTTCCCTTGCCCACTACCGCTGGAACCCCCTCGTAGAAGGCCACCGTGTTTGTCAGGCATGACTTGCCCTTTGTGAAGCCGTCTTGGCTGCTACCAATCTCCTCCTTATTTTCCATGTGCCTTAGCAGAGTTTCCAGGAGGATCTGCTCCATGATCTTGCTGGGCACAGAGGTGAGACTGACTGGCCTGTAGTTCCCTGGGTCTTCCTTTTTTTCCCTTTCTGAAAACAGGGGTTATGTTCCCCCTTTTCCAGTCAGCAGGGACCTCTTCAGACTGCTGCAACTTCTCAAATATAATGGATAGTGGCTTAGCAGCTTTGTCTGCCAGTTCCCTCAGGACCTGCAGATGTATCTCATCTGGTCCCATGGACTTGTGCACCTTCAAGTTCCTCAGGTGGTCTCGTACTTGATCTTCACCTACAGTGGGCAGTTCTTCATTTTCCTAGTCCTCACCTTTGCCTTCTGTATCATGGTTAGTGTGGCAGCAGTCTTTGCCAGTGAAGTCAGAGGCAAAAAAGTTGTTGAGTACCTTGGCTTTGTCTCTATCCTGGGTGACCAGCTCTTCTGTTTTCTTCCGAAGAGGGCCCACACCTTCCCTCGTCCTTCTTTTCTTGCTGACGTACTTATAGAAGGTTTTTTTATTTGTCTTGATGTCCCTGGCCAGATTTAATTCAATCTGGGCTTTAGCTTGCCTAACCTGATCCCTGGCTACTTGAACAATTTCTCTGTATTCCTTAAAGGCTACCCAAGCCTGTTTCCACACCCTGTATGCCTCCTTTTTACTTTTGAGCATGTCCAGGAGCTCCTTGTTCATCCATGCAGGCCTCCTGGCTTTTCTGCCTGCCGCCTTCTTTGTTGAGATGCATTGCTCTTGAGCTTGGAGGAGGTGATCCTTGAATATTAACCGGTTTTCTTGGGCTCTTCTTCCCTCCAGCGCTTCATCCCATGGCACCATACCAAGTATATTCTAAACATGTCTTGGCTAAGATTGTAAGTCTGTAAGTAAACAGGAAACATAACTGTTTCTAAGAAGGTTGAACCATGACCTTTGTGTAATCTGGAGGAATAGTGTCTTAACAACAGTGATACCTGCTGGCAGGATGCTGTTTAATCTTTAGAATTGATCTTCAGTGATCTGGCACAAAGTGTTTCTAATGTAAGTATAAAATCCAAGTGCTGGGTCGAACAAAGGCTGCAATGCTTAAGTTATCTCTTTCTTTTTTTTTTCTCTTTCAAAAAAGATTATAAACTAATAAATTTACAGATTGATTTATAACATATTAGAATTTAATGTTTCTATGCACTTGGGACTTCCCTTGGAGTAAAGTTAACTTGCTAGGTATTGACATGTCTTCTGAAGTCTTTAAAGAGTAGTCTTTTAAGAAATGGATGAGCCAATATATCTTCACTTTAAAGCTCTCTCACATTAGCGACTCGTGTCTTTTTGTCCATGCAGTGATTTTCTTCACCGAGAATATCAAGTACTTTTTAATTGTAATATTTAATTATGTCTTCATTGTTCTTTGTAACTGTTACTGCTACTTTCTATCTGTACCTCCCTCCCTGATCCCTCCTGGAAAAAAATCAAACACACAGCCTCCTAATTATACAACCAAATGACTCTTTGGAAGGCAGACATAATCATTCTTAAGACGGTACTTGGTACTGATTTTTGCCAAGCCATGTATTCCTTGTTCCTGTGTTTCTTCTGAGATTTTAAACATAAGGAAGGCTATGATGCTTGTTGTATGTTTATTTTATGCACTGAATGGTTTATATTTCTTTTCAAAATGTAGGTCGACTGTACCCAGCATTATGAAGTCTGCTCTGAAACCCAAGTTCGTGGCTATCCCACACTCCTCTGGTTTAGGAATGGTGAAAAGGTGAGTCTACAAGCTCAGCAAAAGATCAGACCATTTTTTTCTGAATAATATTTGGACTATGCCTGCCTCCTGGGGAAAAAAGATCAAGTGGGCATATACGAAAGTCCGCTTGTGAGAGAAAAGATGTTGGAGGTTCAGTCAGGTACTGGAAGAGGTATACTTTGTCCACAGATAAGTTAAAGTTTTTTGGTCTTTGTGCTTTGCAAACAACTGGTATGATGTTCATAAATCTGTAAGCAGTATCTCCAGTTATGCTACTGTGTGAGAGAATTCTGGGTTTACTTTACCTTAATACCTTACCTCCTATGGAACACAAAACCATAGATAAAATAGAAATAATAAGAAAGTATGTCATTTTCACAATTTGTATCAGAAGGTTCTCACGTGCAAGTGGTGCCTATCTGCTGAGTGATGTCTGAGTGATGAAAGTTTTCCTTCTTATAAATCGGAACGCTTCATATGACACTGTGAGTGAGACTCCTGTGGGCCCAGATGACATCTTCCCTTGTAGCAATTCAAAGAATTACAATATTCTGAAGTTATGGGGAAGTAAAACATTTATAAATACCATGTACATGAACAGCAGCAAATAAACATATTATAAATAGTACTGTTACTGTCCATGTTTTACACTTTCAAGGCAAATTAAATGTATTAAATGGATATTAAAAAGAGGACTACAGGTAGAGAACCCAGGATTCCTCTTTCAGCTCTTACCCACTAAGTTGTTTGTTGTTTTTTTTTTTTTTNNNCCGGGGGGGGGGGCATCCATCTTGCATTCCTTTTTGAACATCTAAATTATCAGAGGTTTAAGTTTTGCTACTTAGTCCAGTTTAGTGGCTGTCACTTGGGGCAGTTTTCTGGCACTCTAAAGAGAAAGTGGCGATGAGTACATACCAGCGCACATGAGGTTTGGTATCAGACAGGCCAGGGAATTTAAATGAAGCAGCATCTGGATTTTTGAATACCAACCTGATTCACACAGGAAATACATGGCCTTGTTACTGCTGGAGCAGTGGTACCTGGCACATGTCAGAAGCAGAACTGGAAGCTGAGGGAGTGCTCAAGTCAAACATGGTGGCATGTCCAAGGTTAGAGATGTTTTCAGTTAATTAAACTTCTGTCTCTGTATGGCATGCTTCAAAAGAACAGGAAGTGTTCTGCTATATCTCCAGAATGGTTTTCTACCTGCTTTATTTTTATTTTTCAGATAGCTACAGATGGCAAGATACCTTGCCAGAACCATACTGTCTTGTTCTAGAAAAGTTAGCTGTGGTTTTTCTCAACAAGCCAGATTTTTTTTTTTTTTTTTTGACCCTATGTAATTATTGAAGTTTGAGTTGCTCGGAGTTACTTGAGTCAAGAGTGCAGTGAAAGAAAAAGTCAGATCGCTGCTGTTCTATTTGGTAAAGCTGAATCTCAGCCATTAGTCTGAACAATACGTTTCTGTTGACATCAAACTGGGTTTTCTCCATTGGCAGTGTGGTATTCCCTGGTGGCATAATGCCACCAGAATCGCATGTTCATTCGTGGGCTGATACAATATATTTAAAAAAAACACAAAACAATCCCAACAGCTTTCCAATAATCTGACCCAGAAATTCCTGGAAATCTCTCTGGCTGCTATTATGCTGTTCAGTAAGTGGGGGAAGGAGGAGGAGAACTGCTTGAGCCATCCAGCCTTGTTGTCCATTATACCATCATTCCCTTTGTTATAACTGAAGTCTGGCATCACACCATCCCTCTCAGATGCAGCAGAAACCCTCGGAGGAATGAATGGGCACTGACCCTGCCCTGCTGAAATGGATGCAAACAAGCAGGTACAGGCTTCTTGCATCATCTTAGATTAATTCCTTTGTGATTTAGACCCAGTGTGGGGAAAGTGGCTATAGTTACAACTAACATTATCAATGACAAAAGAAGGAAAATGTGTAGAAAGAGTTCCAAAGATAAAGGAAATAGTTGAAGAGGTATCTGTTCTTCCTTCCAACGTATGGAAGATTGTACGCCGTTTCTTGAAGAGTATTCCTCATCTGTGAGAGGAGATACATCTTGTAGCCCACACCTCATGGGACTGAAACCCAAGAATTCTGTCCAAAATGGATATCTAGTGTCTTGAAGTGATGATCTATCTTCTGAAGAGAGAAATTAGTACTAATTTTTGCAGAGAGCACTGAGGGCAATCACGCAAGAGCCACTTTGGAGATGGCCAACAGTGGATTCAAGACTAGAAGCTGCTCAGAGGTATTCTGATTTCTTGTTCCCTAGAGTTGTGAAAATACCCGAGATATGGGGAAGCATCTAAGGCAAACTGTGGCTTCTTGAAGATCTAGATGGTTGAGGGCTTTATGTGCAGGTTCAAAAATATGACTTCATTTTCGAGAGAGTGGCACCGTTGGAAATGCCTGCCCCCCAGCAGGCAGCTATCCTCTCTTACTCCCAGGCAAACTCAGGTGCCCAGACAGCATTGCCTTACTGGTTGTGTTTTCGGAGGATGTGTGACAAGCGTGTGGGCCAGAGGAGCAACTGTGTAGTCACACAACATGACAAGTCAAGCCTTTCAGCCCCGTCAAAGCACTGGCCAGAGCTCTCATGGTAACTGAGACCATCACCAAACAATGATCGCTATTTAATTGTTCCTTGCGGTAGCTTTAGGTTCAAAAAACTAAAACCTTGAAAATGCTGACTAGAGTGAGAAGTGAAGGTTAAAGTGGAAAAGTTTCTAAAATTTGCTTCTACGTTTCTAAAATACCTTTCATTTCAAGGAAATCTTAGATTGTTCCCTTTTGGTACAGAAGAATCTATGGCAAATCCTGAAGATGTGGAGTGAATGGAATGCCATGGAGAGGTTTAATGACTAGATATTCATAATAAATATGATTATGTTTGCACTTGGCAATCTTACGTTTTTCTGGTAATTATTTGCTAATTATTTATTTGCTAGATTAACTGCATGCACACACTTACACAAACTATGTGATAATTGTAGGGTGACCAGTACAAAGGGAAGAGGGATTTCGATTCCTTAAAGGAGTATGTGGATTCCCAACTACAGAGCTCTGGGAAAGAGCCACCAGCAGATAAACCTGCTGAAGCCCCACAGCCACCCGCAGAACCCACCCGTGTTGAGGTAAGTGCTTCTGCACTCTGCAGGGGTATTAAAAGTGTTTAAACTGTTTCAGCAGCCTGTCTGAGTCTTCCATGGGTTTCCCTCTCTTTGATAGCTTGACAATTTCTAGATGTAAACTGCACCAAATGCTTTCCTGGTTATTTTTTTAATAATTAATGAGTGGAATCAGACCATAAATCCTAGTGATACTTTTACTTACTTGATGAATTGGAGAAGAAAAAAAAATCCATCTCCTTTTTAATGGTTGCAATAAGTTGTTTAGATAGAATGGCATAAATGTCGTCATTTTTAGTCTGTGGAACTGCTGGCTGTCTGTATGACAGCGTATTTCATCGCTATGGACATGAATGTTTCTTGCAAGATTCTCACTTGAACCCAGGAGGATGGCAAGTGCTGCTAAGCCCCTTAAAAAAAGGCAGGGTCCTATACTTTAAACTATCTGCGGAAACAACAAACAAGCAAAGATTATGAGGACTGATCTAACTGTGGCAAGATAACATGTCCTGTGACAAGAAGAGTCTGTGGGTTTGGAGGCTTATTCTAGTCCTGGTTGTAGGAGCCACAGGGGTTATGAATGTTGCCAAGGAATTGGCAGGAATAACTTCATCACCTTTGCATAGTTGTACTTCATGTCATTTAGTTTTCTGTCTTTTTCAATCACTTGGTATTTCATCTGCCATTTTTCTTGTAGCTAATGTAAAAATGGTGAGGTTGAGAAATAAGGGATGTTTTTTAAGCATACTTTTTCACGAAGTGTGGGAAACATACTAGGAAATGAAGGATGGTGATTTACCCTCCCTTGTGATGTAGAATGAACTTACGTAATTAAAATGCATCAATATTAATAATATAAATACAGTTTATATGCAGCTTCTCACAGGAGAATGTTACCTTTCCCAGTTGACTTTTCTAGCGGCATCACTCATCTTGCATAAAGGAGCTCACCAAACATAATAGACAATATAGATTTGCAATTTTCATACACCTCAAAATTTTTTTTTTTAGTTGACCTCATATTTGGAAGATCTGAACAAGTTGGTGTTAGTACAATGCAGAAAGTAATTAGTTGTCTTTCTGGTTTTATGGAAATATCACAAGCCACGTGTGATGCAAATTCCCACTTACGCCTTGCGTGCATCAGCACACATACAAACAGGAAAGGATTGTGGGGGATTTTTTTTTTTGACAAATAGTAGTAGAGTCCATGTAGTCCATGTCCAACTTGTCCTTGTAACTTTACATCCCACCATTTCTTGGTCACTTATCTTCAGACAGCTTGGTTTCGTTTGTGTTTTCATGAATTTTGGATCAAGGTGCTAGCTCGCCCATGTAGCCAGCAAACACTGACTGCCTTTACCATCAGCAGCCCACAGCTGGTACCAGTGGCGGCAAAAGCAATCAGTCCCGACTCCAAATTTGTGTCCCAGTGTTGAGCACCTATGCGGATTCCCCTGTGGGCCAAGGTCCTTTCATGGAAGCTGTACTTTTATGTCTGATGAGAGACTTCTCTCCTACCAGACGTTGCTGAAATGACTCAAAAATGATCCAGATTAAGATGGATCCAGATGGACCAGCAGGCACTCAGATTATGTGCTTGTATAAGATGTCTTTTCTTAAGAAACCAAGCTAAAATTGAGCTATCTGATACTGAACTTATTTTTGTGGTTATGTAGTTCACATTGCTATTCTGATAGTAATCTACAGATCTCTTAAAATTTGTTTTACTGTGTGGATCATGGGGAAGAAGTTATTTATGGGGTTTTCAGATTTGGTATCTTAGATTGTAAATGATGTTTCAAACATCTGGTTTACATATCTATTTAGGAAATTCAGAATAGAAAAATATGTATTTACTGCTTTTTTCATTTAATTATTTGCAATTATTTAATAATTAGTATGATTTCTAATTTCTAAATAATTCTTTAATAGTAATACTTCAACTTAATGAAATAACTTAATTTCATGAACTAACAGTTATTTATGGAAATGTTTAAAGGTACTGGATAATTTGTAATTTCAGGTTTCTGTTTGGCTTCTCTTCATAAGACTCTTACTGGGTTTAAAGTAGAATTGGTAACACTGTCAGTTGCACTCTTGTTTTTCTTTTGCTTTCATTTGAATTTGAAGCTTTTATAGGCATGAGATTTATTTATTTATTTAATCCCTCCTACCCTTAAGGTTCTCACACAAAAAATGAAGTTTGTTATGGTTCTGTGCTCTCAAACGAGACTGTCTGTAAGCAATGTGCTATCCTCCCGTCACTCCCACACCATTGCTTCTGATGTTATCAGGAGGAAAAATTCTTCCTGGCATCCATGCAAGTGTGGTGTGGTGATGTCCTTGTGACAGTCAAATACATGTTTCTGGTAACAGTTTTTTCTATGTATGTAGTGCATACACAGCAGAGGGAGAACAGCTGTCAAGACATCAGTAGTATGCCTTGGATACCTCATTAAACTCTCAGATGGCCATTATGTGCTTTAAGCCAACTCCTGTCATGATTGTTCTTGAAACATTTGCATGACAGTGTATTAAAATTAAGGTGATTTTTTTCCCCAACAACTAAAAATATGGATACAGGCAAATCCCCTGAAAATAGGGATGTTTTGTTTCTTCAATTATGGATGAGATTCAGCGTGAAATACGCATTTCTCTACATCTCTCTAGGGGAGGAAGGCAGCTGAGGGGTAAAAGTAAGGTGTGCTGCTGCTACTTCTGTTTCTATTCTCAATAATATTATCTTTCCCAGTTTGAGTTTCCCTTTCAGGTAGCTAAAAGCTCATTTGGCTGATCTTACATATATAAAAAGTATTGACTTTTTTTTTTTTTTGAAACAGGCTGCAGTGCTCTCTCTTTCCGAAAAAGACTTCGATGCAACCATTGCAAGGGGAATCACCTTTATTAAATTCTATGCTCCATGGTAAGAAGTTTGCACCTGCTGTTGTTCAAGATTATTGCTGGTCTAAGCTGTCAGTGCATTAGTTGCTGTCGGTCTTTGAGTTGTGTGTAGTTACTGTATTTGTTTTCTGGATCTAAAATGTGAATTAACAGAATGAAGAATGTGTGTGTTGGCAAGAGTTAAAGCAAAAAAGCTCAATCTGTTTTAGCTTTCTTGGGATGCCTCTCTGCGGAAAGGCTAACAGAGAAGCTTTACTGCGTCAGCCTCCAGGTAACGCTGGGGAACAAGGAGAGTGAAGCTCTCTTTGCTGGCTTGGTGTGTTCCTATTACTTGATTAGGGTAAGGTGAGGGGAGCGTATCATCAGTGTTGAGAAAGCAGAGCACGCTGGCCTTTGGGCCCTCTCCTCCCACAACCAACCTCTCTTGGAAGCCTCGTTTTAGCACCTGGGAATTGGTACAGACTGTAGACCTATGGATAATTGGCTGTTACTCTTCAAGTAACTGTCAAAAAACTAATTTGCACAAGTCACAGTTTTGAGATGTTCTTAAGAGTATATTCCATGTAATATGTTCTTATAGTGACCCAAGGTAGAAATGTTCAATGCAGATGGTGTAGATGTAGACGCACAATGGAAAGTACTGGGCGGAAAAAAGGTAATGTCCTATCTGGCATCTGCCATTACTGGCATATCCAACAGAGCCTGGGACCCAAGCTGGGGTCAGACCTCAGTATTACAAACTCGTAGAACAAATATTTCCCCCCTTTTCTTACTATATTCCCTTTCTGAGACAAAAAAGAAAGTTATTTGGTTTATAGACTTCATCTTATTTGTTCCTGGATTGAATTTAATGAAACTTGCGTGCCGTCTTTCTCATCCATTGCCCAGTCTCTTAGCCAAAAGAAGGAAGCCTAGTGTAGGGGGAGAGATTAAAATTAAGCTGTATTTCACTGTGAAAGATAATACGTCTCTGATTTCATCACTAGCCATCCCATTAATGCAGTATATAAAATATAAAAAGATCTTTTGTTTGTGGTGGTAAAGGGTAACCATTACAAAGCAACACAAGCAAATGCAACCCATATTTAAATGTGCTCAGCAGTATGCAGCTTAACTTTGACAGTGGCCGTGAATGTGTTTCTTATTGTAAGCAAGAAGTACCAGAGAAAGTTTCATTTTACGTAATCTCAATGATGCAGTCTTTTCCAGTGTTGTCACTCTTTTTTTACCGCAGTGTGGTTTGCTGCTTGAGTGCTACTGCTACGCTCTCTTACATCTGAAAGATCTGCTTTTGGATGTGGGCAAGTATCTGCCACCACTGTGTTAAGAAATGCCCTGCCCATACACAGACCACCACCACTCCCCCCTACGGGTACTGCTCACTCTTCCCTCCCTTTATCTTCTCTGTGCACTGTGAGGGCTTGAGATTGAATCTGTGCCTGTGCTGCTACTACGCCACCAGCAGAACTGGCTGGTAAACTCAGTTTACACCTGTGCACAAAGCAGCTTCTAGTCTGATTTCTGCACCCAGGGCTTGTTGGCATACGTAGGAGTTCATTATCTGAGAATTTTTTTCTGAAATGGTTTGAGATAAAGAAATGCTCCCTTTTAAATAATTAACTTTTCTTAATAATGCTGCACTTCAACCATCTCCTCATCTCATGAGATTCTAATGGGGTGCTGCTGGATCTCACAGATACATGATCTGCATTGGATGGCAGGCTGAGAAATGGTGGCTCAGGATGCAGAGAGTCAAGTTCTTAAACCAGCGTGTGCTCCCTGGCAGCAATGTTCAGAAAGCCACCGTTTAGGAAAATACTTCCTATATTTATGTAGCTGATATCCTAGTTTTAGCTCTAACTTTTAGGCTTATGTATACAGCTGTAGTGCTTTGCATATAAATGACCTTTTTCTCTTCCAAGTGGATTAGCTTATGTAGGGCTCAGCAAATGCTATTATGTTGCTTGCTAGTTCTGTCTTGCGGTTAGTTTTGGATAAATATTAATGTTAACTTGCATAGTAAGCATAAAATCATCTTCTTATAGTAGTTTTGTGCATGGTCAGAAATGCTTTTATACTGTCACTGTGTATTAACAAGGTGGTTTAAATACACACTGGCTTGTATTAAGAAAACTTTTGCAGAGCCATCTTTCATTATTTTTGTAAATGCCCCGATCCAGCCTCGAGGCAATTGCAGGGCTGTTTTAATAACCCAATTAAGGTGCAGCTGGTTTAGAATAGAATGAGCAATGCAGCTTTAAAGTCTAAAGTGCTTTGGGAATTCTTCTTGAAGGCAGTAAGAAATTCAAGCTATGAACTTGGCTTAGCCAAGTTCAAAATATAAACAAAATTAATACTTTACTACAGTTCCTGCCATTTTACAGTATCATTTTCTCTCTTGACACTAGTGTTTCATTGTGTGTACTCTATGGACCGCATTCTCAAGTTACTGTGGAGACATAAGGGAATAAAATAGAAATAGGCTTTTTGGTGTTATGGATGATATAACTGGAATGATTCTCTATTTAATGCAAATCAGAATAGGGCCTGATATTTTTTTTTTTCCTCCATCTGCTAAGTGAAGCTTATTGACTATCAAACAACTCCTGGAATACCTGGAAGTACAGTGGTAGTGGTTAAACTCCAAAGTACCTTCAGTGAAAAAAGTGCATTAGACTACTGGGTATTTCATAAAAGCAGAATCTGTGTTGACAAATGCTTCTACTAAAATTGAGTTTCCAGCATTGAATGATGCTACCATTGGTCAAGGAGGCCATTATGAACTGGAAGAAAGTTAATAGCGAAATTAAAATCTCCTTTAAATAATTAGACTTGGGCTATGTAGCTTTAGCATAACTGGCATGTGCTACTTGAGAACTTAATTTGTACTGCAGGCTTTCTACACCTCACCTAAATCATGTTTGTTTCTAAGCAATCTTTTTTTTCCATTTAAACATTCTCTGCGCTCATCTTTATTTGGCTTCATATTCCTCTGTAGGGTAAAATGTTAATGCACCGACATCCAGAATACCATTCCAGATGAGACTAATGAAGGCCAGAAACTACTTCAGTGCTTAACTTACATAAATATCACTTGTTTTCTTAGCTCATTTACTGACATAATAGTGCAAGGGAGTTGGAGGGCCAAATCATTAGGGGATAGGAAAGGCAGCTAGTTAAACTTACAGCCATTGCAGCAAGACAGTAGAGATAGATAAACTGGAAGGTATATCTGCTAAACAAATCTCCCTCTTTTGTTTCTAGGTGTGGTCACTGTAAGAACTTGGCTCCAACTTGGGAGAACCTTGCCAAAGAGCAATTTCCAGGTTTGACTGATGTCAAAATAGCAGAAGTAGACTGCACTGTGGAACGTAACGTCTGCAACAGATTTTCTGTAAGTGTGAAAGATCTGAAATGAACGGGACAGTATTGTGTACCAAATGTTAGAGGCTCTGGCGTGCAGCTGAGCTGGCTGCTGCATTGCGGGTGCCTGGTGACAGTGCAGCTGTGTTCTCCATTAGCCAAAAAAGAGGTAGTTCAGAGCAGCACCTGCTGATGCTGTTTCTTTCCTGGACTGTTTGTTCAGACTTGGTCATTCTCATTATTAGATAAAGCTGAAGAAGTCCCTAATTTAAGAAGCCTCCCTCTGTGAAAGCACCAAAGCAGTCTTGTGGTAGCCGATGCAAAGTTCTGTTCCTAGAGGAAAAAAAGATGGTTTTTTTTTTTAGTGCTGGTAGACAGACAACCAAAGCCAGTGCTGGAGCTGCCATTCTCAGCTGCTGATGGAAGAGTCTAGAGGAATGTGTATTATCCCATTCAGCTTACAAATGTTCAGAAATTGCAGGTTGGCATTGGAAGTTCTGGTGCGGTGTTGGGGTTTAGTTTTTTTTTAAATTAAAAAGGCTTACTGTTTTAGAGGGGTTTGGGGGCTTTTCAAAGTCAGGTGAATATAAGCAAAGGTTACCTGTGAGTTTGGACATTAGTAACAAATTCCTTTTCTTTTGAAAGGTACGGGGTTATCCTACGCTTCTGCTTTTCCGAGGTGGAAAGAAAGTCAGTGAACACAATGGAACGAGAGACCTTGAATCACTGCATAGCTTTGTCTTGCGTCAGGCAAGGGATGAATTGTAATAAAAGTCTGGATGCTCAGTCCCTGGCTGTCTTTGTATGGTAGCTGAGGGATTTCAATCATTGCTAATTTTCAAATAGTGGGGGGGGG
>VZSZ01001855.1:1154760-1220872 GCA_013398815.1 Ibidorhyncha struthersii
CCCTCTTTTCTGCCCGCGCCCCCCCCCCCCCGGAAAAAAAAAAAAAACAAAACCCCAACCCTCACTTGTTTTGAGTGTTTCGTGCCCATCTGGTAAAACTGCAGCACATATCCAAGCAACTGCTAAGGCCAAGCTGCTATGTGAGATTGAGACCATCCCAGCTAAATAAAGTGGGGGGGGGCATACCACTGCTTTGCATGCCCTGGCTCTGCAGAGCTGAGCAACCACCGTGGTGTAGGGTCAGTCTGTGAGAAGTCCAGC
This sequence comes from Ibidorhyncha struthersii, assembly GCA_013398815.1. NCBI lineage: Eukaryota > Metazoa > Chordata > Aves > Charadriiformes > Charadriidae > Ibidorhyncha > Ibidorhyncha struthersii. The sequence goes on from VZSZ01001855.1 coordinate 1,155,022, forward strand.
GGTTTGCTCACACCCCAACGTGTGCTCCCCACACCCCTTCCTCCCACAAGGCACATACGCGGTGTTCTGAAAGGTGGTTCATCAATTACGTTTTTTTTCCAAGGGCAGGTACTTCATGAAAGCGTGGAAGGTAGTATGGAAGTTCATGGTAGAATCACAGAGTCTGTGTGAAGACTGTTTGTCAGTGACATCCACAAGCTCTTACTACCATATTCCTGTATTTCTTCAAGATGACGTTAGAATTATCATCAAAATAAAGAACGGATATGGCATTTAGTTTGGTAGGTGCACAGCATGGTTTGGGAACGTAATCAGGATTCATAAGATGAACCTGTTGCCAAAAAGAAGACAGAACTGAGACAATGGTAACTCGTTTACAAATTCACCTATTGCTTTGGCATCCAGCTTTCTGGAGACTTACCAGAGTTTGTACAATGGCATGATTGGTTGCGTTCATATGGGCATTGAGTGGGAATGAGCACTCCCCGTCACAGTAGTTGGCTGCGTAGCCCTTTGGAGCGATTATCCAGTCCTTTTTAGGAAACAAACAGAACGTGATTCAAATTAAGAAGTTGCCAACTTGCACAGACAACTGCATGCAATTAAGAGCAGCTGAAAATTTTCCACTAACTTTTTTCTTGAGGGTGAAAATGTGTTTTCACTGAAGCTATTAGGGTTTGGGGTGGTTTGGTGGTTTTTTTTTTGGTGAGCCATGACTTTTCCATGGGCACACCGATTTTAACATCCAAAGAATGGTTCACATCTATATACAGCTTAACTGGCCATGAACTAGAAGAGTTTTATTCCTGAAACTCTTGCTGGGTTGCCTTGTGGAGACTGTGGTTTGGGTGCCTTTATGTTCCAACGTTTCCCGCAGGATAGGCCCTCTGGCTGAACTACCTTTCCTAGGTTGGATCACAGCCTCAGCTGGTGTCCCCTCCTGGAGAAAATCATGTCCATGCCTGCATGTGCGTGCACACACGCACAATTCAACCAGGGAACTCCAGAACAGGAATATAAAACACTTACATGGTGCCTCACAGACATTCAACCCTATATGCTCTTATACAGGGACGGTAGTCGGCTAAGGCCACGGTGTGAAGTTTTAGCTGCGTTAACAGCTTCACCTCTGCCAGAGTCCTAAAGCAGGGGCAGGCCAGCCTGCCTGAGCTGTGTGTGCAAGCAGGTGCCCCCCATGGCGATCTGAGCGCCACGGTATGGAAGCAGGCCACTCTTCACCAATGTGCTAACAAAAAAAAATATTACAGCTGCTCTGCTGCTGACACAAAAGAGCAAAAGGTAAATTATAAGCATCACCAGTTAGCAGGAGACTTTTCGCCTCCCTTGGTGTCAGGCTCTGCAGGTCACCCTGCAGGAGGACGTTACTTCACACGCATGTAATCCTTAGCTAATTGCCCCTTTACCTGACAACAGTTACCTGGGTTAGCCTGAATTTTGCTACAGCGGGCATGAGCAGCCAGAGACCGCTGCTGCAGGTTTGCTAGCCGAGTTTGCTGTTGGATTGCTAACATGAGGATACTTGGGCATAGAAAAACCACCTCGTCGTTTTACCGTACTAGCTCACCCGTAATTTGCTCCCAGTAAACCAAGCTGTTTTTCGTAAGACAGTCGCTCTCCTGCTACAGAAGCCAGTCCGGACCATGTAGTTAAATTTGTGGTTTAATGCAGTATAAGAGTAAGGTAAGCACTCTGCTAAAAACTTGATGGATGGCTGCTGCCGTGCCTCCATCCTCTCTCTACAACAAGTAGGATCTGGATTCCAGCTCCTGCAAAGAGCCCTGCAGACCTGGGGCCTTCCTTTAGCAGCATCTTACCTTTCTGCTCAAGTCTGCAACTAGAAGGGTGAAGGCAGTGCCTTCGAGACCATGAACTTCACAACTGGAATACGCTTCCCGCCTGGAAGCAGGGCAAGCGAGCTAAGGAGGAGGTGGAAAGACTGAACACAAGTGGGGGAAAAAAAAAAAGCCACTAACAAGTAATGGAGAATGGAGACAGCACGCAGCCACACTTGTGGCTAGGGCGCTGACGTTGACATAAGCTACAAAAAATGCTGCTGTCCCATTAGCTGGGAGAGGACTTTGACATGCAGGGTATTACAGAAGTAGCGGGGGCAGCCCTGGCATCCTGAATTATAACCCGGTAAAAACATTAGCTGATAGAAATGGGACCACCCTCACAGAAGTGCTAAGTGAGAGAATAAAAAAAAAAAAAAAAAGTAGAGAAGATGAGGGCATTCTTTGAAATGTGATGTTTGATGACGCTCTGGCCTGGTCTTAAATAACTTACTTCAAACAACTCTGTGGCCTCACGGTGTTGCAGCTAAACCCAGTCTGCAGTTCACCTACCACAGCCAGTGCTAATTGTGGGGCAGGGGGTGGAGGATTTGAACACAATGGCTGTTCACTAGAAAAAACTTGGTTTGGTTAAAATCACTGCTTAAGATCAGAGTTTTTTCCCTTATCATTAGAGGTACACACATATGAGCCCTTGCCCATACCGTGACTCCCATGAGTGACACAGAATGACTGTATATTTGAATCTCATAAAGTATCGAGCTTCCTCTGGATCTTATCAAATGTCACAACTATCAATATTTATTTGCCCTTCCCTGTGACTGGTTTTAGTGAGGAGGCACAAGGGACATTTTAAAGCGTAATGGCAGCCTTGAGTGGAATTAGGGTGACACTGTTTAGATAACATTTCATAACAAAATGTCTAGTTTACCCAGAGAGAAACATCACACACCTGCCATCCCAAGTCTTGGAAGCTAACGTAAAGCTCATGCTTTCTGCACGCCGTTTTTAAGTCACTGCTGTTGTAATCTGTTAAAAGAAAAAGAACAAACCAGGAATTTAGAAAGTAAAACAGGCAGAGCATCACTGGAGGGCACGGCTGGCCAGATGTGTGCATGCTACAGGCTCATGAGCAACAAACGGCGAGCTCTCTCAGCAGGCAAAAGGAGAAGGGTGTTGAGGGACATCCAATACAGGCCTGAAGCTTTTAAGATGCCTGTGGGAATGGAGGCACCCAAGTAACAGTCACTTGGTTATAGTTCCTTCAGCTGCCTTTAATAACTTGACAAGCAGTGCTTGTAAAACACCTCCAGTAAAACGACTTCTTAAAAATAAATCTGCTCCTTCAGCGCAGCACCGGCTACATCCCTGCTGGCTGCTCAAACTCCCCCCGCTTCCTTGGCCACAGTTTCCAACATGTGCCACCCTAGGTGGTAAGCCCAAAACGCCCATGCTTACCAAGAGAATTACAACCCCAGGAAGGTTAATCATGGCCTTGTGCCCCTGTACCCATTAGCAGAAGTCCTTAAACCTGTTAGCAGAAGTCCTTAACCAGCTAAGATGTCCCACAGACGGGGAAGCCATGTCTCCATCCCTCTCTGTGCCCTACCCCAAGTCTGCCCCGGACATCACACATGGCTCCATGCGCCACCTCTGCTCTTGGACCTTTACAAGGCATACTATGAAAAACAAGTTTCTCCTTCCAATAACCCGCTTATCTGCAGATGAAAAAGGATTTGACACACTCAACATTTACTTGCTCCTTAGCACTAATACTGCACAGACGAGCAGGTCGCAGGGTGCAAAGCCCTGACCAGAGACCTTCCCCCTTGCCACGGCGCAAGGTACGAGGATGTTTCGACCAGGCAGGAGCAGCTCCCAATGGCCCTACAAAATGCAGCTTTTGACAGCGAGTGGAATTTCCCATTTATATTTGGAAAGAGAGGCGGCTCCGCACGCGAACACCTGGAACCGCAGCGAGCGGAGGAGCTGAGCCGTGACAGAGGGGCCTTTCACCCCGGGGGTGGCTGCACAAATCCAGCCTTGATGGGCGGCGACGGATTTCATCACACCTCAGGCGGCTGCCGGACCTCAGCGCAGCAGCCACAGAAACCACCGTCGCAGCAGGGTGCCTCGAACCCACGCTTCGTGTCTGATGGGAAGCACGAGAGGAAGAGATGGCGGCAAATTCAGCCGAGCAGCGCGGGAGCCCAGGTCCCCATCAATGCAGTGACACTCATCCCAAAGCTGGACCCAGACTGGAGCCCCAGTTCTCCTCCGATGCCTTACCCAGAGGGGCCTCCTCTCCTCCCCTCTCCTCTCGCACGCCTCATTTGCAAGTAAAGGCGCTTCCGTCAGCAGGCAGATGCCACACGCTGATGCGACTGCCTCCCGCCGCCCTGGGCTTTTCGGCTAACCAGCCCCCCCCCTNAATGTGGCAGCTGGGATAGAAAAATATTTTTAGTGACTTTTTCCTTGGCTCTGAATAAGCCTTTCTTTTTCTTCCCTCCACAACCACCACCACCCTGCCCCCTGCCCCAAGTTTGGGAACTACAAATGCAAATATTTATTCAAAAGAAAAACTATAATACTAAAAGCACATCCAACTGACATTAAGGGCAGCACAGCATTACAGCTGGGTACAGTTAACACTGAGGTCTGAAAAAACCCTACACCTCAAACCTCGCCTCCAAACCACCAAAGATTAGAAAGTTGTTTTTAGAAGCGGTTTGGGTTTTAAACTTTAAGGATTGCATTTCGGACTTTCAATAGCTTCGCTTCAATCACGGATTTAATCAGGTGAGCAGAGCTGATTGACAGCCTGCTGCAGCACAAACATTTGCTCTTTCAGGAGCACTTGGTAGCAAGGACGGAGGCGAGTTTCTCTATTCAAGCTCTCAATTTTCAAACCAGACATAGCCCGTAGAAACCAGGGTGTGGTGGGTTTTTTCAGATGAAGCTTTTCAGTCCCTGGCTCAGCCCAAGAGCAAATTTCTAGCATCCGATGTTTCTAAATGATCTGGTCATAACAAGCGAAAAAAAATGAGCAGAAGATACTTTCAGTGGTCAAAGGCTTTCATTTAAGTACCTGAAAACACGACTCCATTGATCTTCAATGGAAATATGTTGTTTGTTTAGGGGAAAACCATCTGTATTTAACAGGGAGTTACAGTGGAGTTGAGCTGTTCAAAACCAAGTGGGCAGAACTATGCTACGTTCCAAATCCAGCTACAACTTACCCAAATCAGCTATGGGAAAGGGGCGAAGGCAAGGGAGGCAGGGGAGACGGGAGTGGGAAGAAAGGCTGTGAGCAATCACACAAGTTTAAGAAAACAAAGGAAAAAAAGAGCTGCTTAACAAGCTACACGAAGCAGAACATGTTATGAATGTGTCCTCTCTCACACTGTCTGAAACTGGCCCCCCCAAAACGTGCCCTGGTTCACTGGTTGGCCAGTGCGTCACCCGATTCACACCCTGCACTGAGCACCGGCTACTCTCCATCCAAGGCAGGCGCAGACAGCTCCGCCTCCTCTGCCCAAACTCAGCCTTTGCTTTCTTAAATGCCAACTTACTAAACATCCCCTCTCCCGGGATTCGCACTCTTCCCCTGTTTAACCCTCACCCCGCGCTCCCCTGCCCTCTCTTCTTGTTACATGTTTGCCTACCGTGGCTCCTTTGTGGAACCTACTTTAGCCCAACCTCAGGGATGTTACAATCCTCCAATCAGCCCTTAGCAGTGGCTTTCTGAATGGGGGAAAAAAACCACAGCAATACAGATGCACGTAATAACAATCCATTCCCTACGGTCCGGGGTTCGGCATATGCCCTATGAGCCACATACATCCAATTATGGGCCTGAAAAAACAGGAATCCACACAGTAAAGGGGTTTTGGCGGTGAGCTAAAGCTCGCTGAGCTACTGAAGTTGGCCTCCACGATACATTTTCTCCAAATCCTGGAAAGCAGTATTCAGCTACCCCAGTGCAGCGTGTTCAACTGTTTTAGCCCAAATTGCTGTTTGGGGTGATTGGCAGTGCAAGACCCAACATCCAAGAGGCAACAGGGTACGCGTCCCTCCCCGGCAGCCCTGCAGCAGGGGGACCCTGCAAACAACCGCCGTGGGGCTGGCTTACGCTGCCACGACACGAGTTGCAAGGATTCCTTGCCAGAGACCTTCGAAATCTCTGCGAGTTTAGGGAGCTGCTTTGGGAGCTCCTACAGGCTCACTGGGGGTTTGGCAAAATCATCTCTTTTTTTTTTCCCCTCCTGAATGTACCAATTCAGAAACACTAGCTTGGCATTTACAAGGCACTGCATTTAATCACACTGCCAACTATTTTGTCTAAAACAGAGATTTTTTTTAAAAAAAACCCCAAACCCCTAGTTCTGCACTTAAAAATAACTTCCAGGGCAGCGCAGTTAAAACAGCAGAGTTAAGACGGCTTGTCTCTGCGGCTTGTTTGCACTGAACGTTGTCTGCCTTCACCAGAACCCAAGTCTGACTTTCTGAGAGCACAGATGTTTCTCTTAAGGCTGGAAATTGGCATTTGTGTTGCTGAAAGGGGAGAGAGAATAGCCCGACCCTAATGGTCTTCCTCCTACAGATACTTATGCACCCACCTTAGATTTCCTATAACCTCTCCCACATTAAGTGCTGGCAAAGAATATATAAATATTTACTGAGGTCGATACGTCTGAGAACACCCTTGCTGCTCCCAAGGTGCCAGCTTACCAAATTCCACATGGTAATTAATTGCTTCTGTGGTCCAAAATAGCTTTGACAGAGGTCTCCAAGGCCAGCCCCTTCTTCTTGGTGTTTGACTTTGGTGATTTGTCCGGATAAAGCTGGTGTAAACTGATCGCGCAGTTAATAACAGCCCACTTCACATGAAAGCGATCTGCTTGGGTGGGAAGAAGGGGAGATGTTGGGCTGACGTGGACCCACATGTGAAGGCACATACAGAAACGCCGGCCGCGCCGCTCCTGTCTGCATCTGAGCACTCTACTAAAGGGAAGATTGGATGCGAGATAATGATGTTTATTAACAAGACCCTTGCCACTGCGAAAGCATTTGGCCTCATTTGCCTCCAGTGTTTGTGCGTGCTGCCCTTTGCAGTATACGTGCAGTTCCCGTATACGTGGAGATATCTGCCTGGTGCCGTGCATGTCTGCCGGAAGGAAAGGCCACTTGGAAGGCCCCTCCATTTCTCCTGGAGCACCCCACACCGGTCCCGGAGGCCCTGGGGTGGCTGAAGAGAAGGACCCGAAAAGGGGTGTTGCAAGAGTTTCACTCAGAGCAGCAAATGCAGCCCAAGCTCAGATGTTTAAATGCAACCCTCTCCATAAGGAGGGGCGCACGGGAAGGAAAGTGCCTGAAGGCTGACTCGCAGGAGAGAAGGGTTATTCCCACTGGACAAGGAGACAGCCCCATACAGAAACCGTAGCTCATGGAGGAGCTGGCTGTGTGGGAGCGAAGTCCTTAGGCTCAAGGGTCACTGTCCTTTACGTTGAAGAGAATCCCCATTTCTTCAGATTAACTAGAGGGTCAGCCTGCAGTCTGACAGCATGAGCCAATCCCACCGCAAGGCATGGTTGAGCGAGGGCCTCCAGATCTTGCAGACAGCAGCAGAGAAACACCTGCACGGTCCTCCCACCCACCTTGTTCCTCCACGTCCTGGGCCAGAGCTGGCATATGATTTTCTGCCTCGACAGACGAAAATACTTCCTTTTCTTCCTGTTCATCCTCCTTCTGCAGAAGAACAGAGCTTGGCTCCAGGAATGCATTGACGCAGGACTCTGTGTCAAAGCAGTTTATAACCATGGGGGTTATTCAATTCTGCTTTATATAAGCCAGTCATAATTACGTGTTTATAATATAGGGAAATGAGCGTTCTTGGCGAAAAAATACAGACCATTGAGATTCTTATGCCACAGCATAACCTTAGCATCTGAGCACTTGGTACTGACTGCAGGACAACAACTGCACATCAAAGGGAGCACAGCGGGGTCCCAGTCCCGCATGTAGCAGCATGCCTTCACGTAACAGGCCGGCTCACCAGATCCAGTACCAGCCCAGCAGCACACTTCACGCGCTCCAAGCTGCAGGACTTGAAATGCTTTCCATATTTAGATAGTAAATGGGCCTTTTTTAAACATACTGCCCCAGCCCAACTCACAGCATCTTTTAGGAAAGGGGTTAATTTTTGGACTGAAGAAAGAAAACCCTGCGTATTCACTAACATAGAGGAAGGAAGGTTCAATCTACAAAAAAAAACATCAACACCAGCCAGCTGCCTTGCTGCCTTCTCCAGGAGAGAACCTGCCCTCAAGCCCTGATAGGCAGTGGCAATCCTGGCTGGGGGAATAGCACAGACCAAAAATCTGACAAGGCATAAAATACAGTGAGAGAGGAAGATGCGCAGACGGGGAGATGCACAAGAGGGGACCACAGCATCCCAGTTCTGCAGCTGCTTTGGGTCCAGACGCATCAAAGCACCCTCAGAAGAGCAAGGCAGCTTCCAGGGTAACCCCCAAACTCACCTCCGGGTTCATCCTGGGGTGAACACTTCCCCAGCCCCACCATGCATCATCAAGGCATGGATGTAGAAACCCACACAACTAAAAAAGAAAAAATCCCTGTGATCTCTTTAATGCTAAAAATGCATATGGGTCATTGGTGCCTCTTGGGCTATTAAATCAACCACTTCTTAAGGAGAACAGAGTCCACAAGTGTCACACTTAGAAAGGAAAATAAGCTGATGTAGTCTCTCTTTTCTAAACACAGAAACCAACCAAACACACATCTTAACTTTAAATTCCCTCCTCTCTCCCGCCTTAAATCCACAGAGGCTCAACTATACCTTGTTGACTACTGAACTGCCAAATTCCAGGTTTTAAATTAAAGCTGGCTTTGAGCTAGAAGAGCTCAAAAAAGCCCTTGAGACCACAGAACGACCAGCTATTTTTTCCTTTTTTGTCATTTTATAATTTTACGACCTGATGTGTGGTGTAGTCGAGAAAGCAGCGATATAAAAATGGCCCTTTTTGCCCAATATATCTTCTCCCTCTGGAGCTCTGAGTCACGTTGCCTGATTTAATAGTAGTCAAAACTTGGTTTTAGCACTGCAGTGCTTGTGGAGAGAAAGTTGAAGCCTATCCTGACTCTTCTACCAGCACCACAAGAGAGCAATGCAGCAAGTGACTTTCCCAAAGCACTGCAAATGCATTAAAAAACTGGCTCTCGTGATGAAGTGAGCATGGCAACCAAATCCACCTGAGTAGGAGAACTGCACGCTGCCTGTGTAAAAGCTGGGCTTATTGCTTATAACACCCAGATGAAAAACTACCTATGCTCTTGGCGAGCCCATGACATGGGAAAGTAACCCAGGGAGCAGCTGTGATGCCCACCTTTAAAACTGCAGCTTGGAGACCCGCAATGAAAACCAGGACTGAAGCAGGTCCCAGAAATTGGGACCAACAGACGGCTCCATCTGCGGGGCTGGCAGAGGGCTCTCACGCCAGATTAGATGGTAACTCCTCTGGCAATGCCACGTTGGCAGTGGCCAGCCTCCCTCGGGGAGGTCAGACTGCAGGACTGAGTTGCTCCTCCTGCCCTTAAAATCTGTGAAGCGACGTTTCACACCCAACCGAGTCTGACACTTTCATGGCATTGCATGGGAACCCACAGCCACGCTGTGGCGTGCACCACAAGGACATGCAACAGTCATTAGTGGCCAACTGCTGCTGGCATGCACTAACCCAAAGGGCAAGTCCATCACCATGATGGGCTGGAGCAATAGGGCTGCATCGGCACACGGCCATGCTCGAAGCCTGGCTGCCTGCCCTGGAGAGTTTCCCAACCTGGCTCTGGCTCTCTGAGCACTCCCGGTGCCACAGCCAGCGCGGGGCCACGTCAGGTGCAGCGTGGCTTACCCACAACCTAAGCGTGCAAGAGCAGGGGACAGCCTACGGATTCACACGAGCTTAGTTTCGACAATGCTGGCTCATCTCCCTGTGCTGTTTCTAGACACAGACTAAAAAATACAGCTGCCTCTCTTCCTTGGGGTATAGTCATTTGTAGACATGGGAAAAGCAGGGATCCTACTGGAAATGAAGGGGGCAGCATAAGCAAATTAATCAAGTAACTTGGAATGGGCTGAAATGTTTCAGAGGAGAGAAGGTACTCGATGAACGAAGGACTTGCAGCACTGTGATGCAGTGCAGAATGGCTGGAAAACAGACAAGACTTAGAATACAGGAGAGACTCAATTTTTGTCAAAATTTTGGAGTTATCCTATTGTCCCACTAGCCCGCAACAGCACTCCCAAGGCTGCTGTACACCATCTGCAACACACAACCTTTCCACAGCAAACCGGCAAGCCTCTGCCTGCCTGGAAATGGGATTCACTGTGTATACGCTGCTGTTCTTACAAGGAAAAAAAATACAAAGGATCTCGTGGTGTTCTACCAGCATTTTTCCAAAGGAAACCAAACGAGGACTCAGCTGAAAATGCGTATGTGCAATAACATAAATCTCAGTGTACGCAGAGATGGAATCTTTTAAATATTGCATTTCATGTGGCATAATTTTAGGTAAATACTGTGTAGCAAGCAACCTACAAGCACGAAATTCAGAGTTAAAATTCACCGCCCTGAATGCAATGGCTGTGACTTCACACGGGGGTCTGGACTCTACCCTGGATTCAAGAGGACTCCAGTAAGTCTGATTATGGGAGACTCCCTCTCCCATCCCCTTGCAGGTGTAACCTGTTCCCCTAAGGAAGAGCATCACACCTCACGTCCCCCTTCTTGCTTTTGCACTCCAAAGCAAATAGCAACATTACAAGAAATTGCCCCAGCTTCCAGATAAAATGGGTGTTGCTTGATTACCTGTGACACTAGATACCCTGGAAACATCCTGAGCCTGGGTGGAACGGTTGCGACTCTGTTGCCTTCGTCTGCTCGTCGCTGACCTAGTGGTCCGAACATGGACTTCGCTGACTTTGAAGAAGGCCACCATGAAAGGCTGTTTGTCGTAAGGGCCATCTCGGCCTATAAGGCCTGCTTCTCTAGGATTTACGCTGAAACCTTGAAATCAAACAGAAAAGTGAGTGTTAGAGAAACAGTGCTGTTGGACTGCTCCTTCCAAAATCACGGCATCCCCATGAGCAGTGTTTCCTTTCTTCTTGCTCACACTCTTCTTCTTTTGTCACTTACGCTCCTCTCCTGCCACCATGACCTACGGATATTTTTACAACAGCACTCCATCCACCCTGGAAAAGAGGCTCCATGGCAGCACGTGGCTCTTTGGTACCCCTATGGCATCTCTACTCCGGTTTAGGCATTGAAGAGGTATACACACAAATATGTAAAACACAAAGCCCAGATGGGTCATGAAATCAGTTCTGCTGCCCATGAAACACAAGAAGCAAGAGATGGAATTAGGAGACCTCTAGGGAAAGCAGAGGGCAAAGAGATAGGATGCTTTTGTCAGGAGCACAGGGATGGGCTTTTAGCCCATTTCAGGAGGGGAAGGCTGGCATTAACATTTCCTCAGGGAGAACAGTGGACAGCCCATCTGGTGTCACTTGACCCCACAGGTGTACCAAACCCCAGCATGAAGCCACAGGAAGAAAACATAAGGTTGGAGCCTGGTTCCTGTAGAGGAAAGATGTCACTGTCATCTTTTTGGTCACCTTCTGCCCATCTAGATCCTCTCCTTCCCCACCACTTACCTTCCAACACTCAATTTCATGCTCTTTTGCAGTCTCTTCTCTTCCTTTCCACCTTTCAAAGTTTCTGTGGGCTGTGAAATGCTATCATTGCAGCCGCCCTCAAGGGACCAGCCCCACACAGCGACCGTATCACTTCTCCAGCGCAGAGCTCCCACCTCAGGTTTAATGAGACCTGAGCAGCGATGGCAGCAGTCACAGCAGCCAGTAGGACTGCCATAAGCCCACATGGGAAGACGCATACCCATATACCTGCCCTCTTCTCTTCCTCTCACCCCTAAACCTCACCCCGCCTGGGATCTGGGCTCCATGCCCCCTTCCCCCTCCAACTCAGGAACCGGGACCCTATCCCAGCCTGCCTCCACCACCTCATCCTGGTACTGTTCAGAGGCACCTGACCTCACTCAGGGGGAAAGACATGTCTGTCATGGGACAGCCGAGAAGCTGACAGCCCTCAATCTGTGCCCTCAGATGCTTTGCTCAAGGTGTTGGCTACAGCTGCCTACGAAGGCAGGTTGCTTACTCCCCACATCACAACTGGACTCTGTTAGCACCACTTCTAGACAGCATCCAAGAGGCTCATGAGGTTACCCGCATGAACTGGCCCGTAACCTACCGTCCCGGGTCACCACGCTCAGCTGCAGTCCCATGTTGTGTTGAGGGTTCATCACCCACATGTTACTGGTGGCAGTGACATCAAACTCCAGCCAGCCCTCCTCCGAGGCCCACACCGCCCGTGTGTCCAGCAGAAACAGGTCAGAGGCCCTGCAGAGGAGAAGCGTAATGACAAGATTGTAAGGTCTGGGATTTTCTCCCCTGGCTTTCACTGAAATAAGAAAAGTGAAGTTAATAGCTGATAAAAAAAAAAACAACAAACCAACCAATCCCCCAAATCTGCCTGTTTTTATCCAGACTTTTGTCATGAGATGCACATACTTCTGCATGTGAAATTCAGGATTACAAAGGTTTTTTCACCATTTTCGAGGCTGAAGGAAATCAATCCTAATCCTTAGGTCCGGGTGTTTCTCCATCAGCAAGGGATTCGTAAGCCACTCTTCTTCCTGAAGAGTGTAATGCTGGCTCTGGCAGGGCAGTGGTCAAACTACCAGCATTTCCAGGTATTCAATGTCTTTCATCAAAGGAGTTTCATGGTTTCAGCCCACCTTTCAGAACACAGCTAAGAGGTCAAACAGCGAAGGAAAACGAACTTCTAAAGGTCTCTAAAGACTTTTTTTCTGAGGATTATCAACAGGGATTAGAGCCCCTTGTTCCAAGGCTGTTGGTACTCAGTCTCCTTCATGGGCTTCAGCTTCAAATGCTACCAAGTCTATACCTTTTTTGCAGCATCAAATGCCCATGCAAAACTCAGTTCAATTAAATCAGCTGGAGAAGCATCCAGAGAAATCCCACGTACATTTTCGCACTGTATTATAGGCATTATTTTCCTGTGCAAGAGAGCTACAATTCCTATCCTTAACCTGTGGCCATCATCACAAAATGGATACCAGGTGTGCATCCCACCTTCGCCTGTCTTTTCCGCCTGGATTTTTTCTTCTAACAATAACTTAATGGAACTGAGAAAACAAGGTACCTGTCCCTCCCACCCATCAAAGGTTAACTTCAGAAAAAAAACATTTTGATCGAGTTACATTTTATTTTTGGCCAACTGCTATGTCATACTGCCCAGCAGCTTGGTTTGCATGAGATCACACATGGAAAAATAAGCACTTAAGCATATTAGGGCTCCTAGTGCAGCTATTTTTACAGCGTGGAGGCTTTCCTCTGCCTCGCTGGTAGCCGCACGCTCTGTGGTTGACTCAGCAGCCTTTCCCACAGGAGTCTTTGCCACCACTTCTCCAACGGGAAGAGGGTTCAGGAACAACTCTGACCTTCAGCTCCAACAGCAGCGAGTGGCTGGGGCTGGCCAGCTGCTACATGTTTTGGAAACCTTAAGGTTGAAAGATTTGGGCTTTCCCAGGCAGGGTATATAAACTGAAGTGTTGCTTAAAGGAGACCGCAAACAGCAGCTGCAGCTGAGACCACTTTTCCCCTCGCCAGGTTTAAGAGGGGAATGAACTGCTAGATCATTCCCACCTCTGAATATGACTTACACATTGGTCCTCTTCAATGGTTGAAATGGACTATATCTGAAAAGGGGTTTTCCTAGCACCTGTTCTGACCTTCCCCCTCACACCAATTGCTTTTTGATCATCTGTCCCACCTCCCCTCCTCTAAGTGCTGCACTCTCCCTGGTACTCGCCTGCTCCAGAGAATGTCCCACTGGAGCCTCCAGACTAGAGTAACTTTGGCATTATGCCCTCCCAAACCAAACACATCCAGCTCCAGAACCGTTTGGAACTCTGCAAGAGCAAACCCTCATGTGAACACTCAACCACATGTGATTAGTCAGGTCTACAAAAACACGTAGAGGGGTCTCAAGAGTTTATATTCCCATTGCCTTGCACTTTGGGAAGACACTGAAGACATCAGAGAGCAGTAAAGCCTGAAAGGACCACACAGCATCATCCAACCCGTTCCCCTGAACTGTGGGCAGGATCAACTACATCCACATCACTCCTGAGAGATGTTTGCTTGACCTGATCTTACAGATTTCTAGCCTCAGGAACTCCACCGTCTTTCCAGGAAATTGAATGGGTTTCACTTGAAGCACTTCCCCCCGCCCCCTCCCCAATATCTAACTTGAATGCCACAACAATCTCCCATTCTCATTGAAACAACACCTTCAGTCTTTCCTTGCAAGCCATGTTTTATAGATTTTTGACTGCTCTCATTGCTCTTTATAGACCCAACTCAGATCAAGATCTCACTGATGCTAAGTACAGTGGAAGGATAATCTTGATGCATCTCACCGACTATGCCTCTACTCGTACATCTCAGAATATTATTTTGGCTTTTTCACAAAACCCACACTGTTAACTCACATTCACCTTGTGATCCACTATAATCCTTAGATTCATGCTGCTGAACCACAAAGGATGCAGTCACTTCCTAGGGTATATTTACATCACTGATTTTTCATGTCCAAATGCAATTCTTCTTTCTACCATATTACACTTTTTTTTTCCCCCTCAGATTGAACCTCCATCATTATTAGATTGCTTAGAATACGGACTTGCCTTCCAGTGGGTCTCCTCCATCTTAGTGTACTCCACAAATGTAATAAACAAATTGCCTGACCAAGGTACAATTCTACCAAATGAGAACTCTCCACTTTATCGCAGTATGTCACACTCACTTCGGAAAGATTTCAATTTCTTTGTAAAATGCAGGAAAACGGACAACTGGGCTTTCCAATCCAGTTAACTCTTTGCAAAAAGTTTCATACAGGACTGGTTTTCAATCAGCTCTGCTATTCAACTGACTTCTGCATTCTTCGACTGGATGAAGCCAACACTGAGGGTTCACTCCACAGGTATTGTAGGTCACAGTAATAATGCTAGCAGGTAACACATCCTAATACTTTCTGCTTAAGCCTGTTTTCAACTAATCTTTGTCATCCAAACCTCACAAAATTGCGTCTCATTTCTTACTAGTTTTGTTTTTGGCGTGAAGGTTTTAAAAAAATATTCAGTCGCCTATTTCCAAAGACAAAATTAGTAAAAAAAAAAAAAAATTTACTCGCATAAAAAAGAATCCCAACTATTTAACTCAGAGTCTTTAACCATTCCTCTATTTTTCAGAATAGAAATGTTGTATGTCCTTCCTCCTTTAAGAAAATCACCGTGAATTTGGCCAAGCAGTAAGTACTTGAAAATTGCTGTCCGCACAGACTCAACAGATCTTCAGAGCTTAGCAACAAAATCCTCTGGACCTCTGGATTTTGGTATGCAGGGAACATACTTTCCCCTCCTTTCCCCCTTAGTAAACCAAGTATTGTGTATCATCTGAGGGGAATCTGCTCTTCCCTACAGCCACATGTCTGAGAAGAAATGCCCTTACTACTCCTGCAGAAAAGCCGTACAATGTATGGTCTTGGAACAGAGACTGGAAGATCTTCCAGGCTGGCCACAGGTGGAAGGCAAAGAATATCTAATTAGATGGGGAAGGGTGAAGGATTTGCTGCAGTCATGGAAGATACATGGACATGCAAGGACTAGATGGAGAGACCCTGGATAAAAGGAAAAAGACTGCAGAGAAAAGGGAGCAGAAAGTACCCATGGCCACCACACCTCTGTCAATCAGGGCCATTATTCCCAACTCAGCGTCCCTCTGCTTCTAGAAGTAGTTGGGAAACTTCAGCATCTTCCTGCATCGATGGCTCGCAGAGGGCTACAACCTGCTACTGCTGCCATCTGAGGCAACGCAACTGCCAATAAACATGGTGACAGACATCAGCGATGTGGATCTCACACTTTCAGTCTTCCCCCAACGTTCACAGGGAAACGCAACCACACAACTGGAGTTTCCCTCGCCCCCTGCCCCAGTTCTGCTCTCTGAACACCACGGAAAACACGTTTATTCCATTCCTCTCCCACTAGGGCTGCAAAAGAAAGGCAGGAAGCACGAGAGCTAAAGCTGCTGTGTAGCCTTATTACCACACCTGATGCTGGACTGTTGGCTGATTTTGGCAGGGACCATTTTTGCCATTGGTGTTTGCTCAGCAGGTCCACGCTCTACGGCCCTACCCGTTGCAAAAGTTGGAGTGCGCACAGCAGACGAGCAGGGGATTCCTGCAAGCCAAAGGGCAGTGCTGGAGAAAGGAAAAAAACATCTGAAAGTGGCAACTAAACCTAGCGGAGACAGATGACACTCATTGGTATATGCATCAGCTTCTCATCTGCGTGACAAGAACAACGCCCTTAGCTTCACCTTATAGCCATGTCAAAAAAAGAAATAGTGTAGGAAGCAGTCAGATACCATGCTGAAGAGTGCTACACACAAGTAGATGCAAGCCCATAGTCAAAGCAAAATCTGAAGAGTGGACAAGAAGGTGTGAAACAGATCATACACTGCCCAAGTTGCACAAAACAAAGTATTGAATTTCTAGTCATTAAGTGATGACATTGATCCTGTGCAGTGAGGCGGGCAGTGGCCTTCCAAGAGAAAGCACGCAACCGTGAACGCGGTCACTTCAACAGAAAACTTCAGCATTTGAGAATAACAGAGGCAAGATGAGACCTGGGGGAAACTGGAAGCGGGCATGAAGAATGCAAAAAACTAGAAAAAGAAAGGCTGGAAGAAATGCATGAGCCAGCACTGTCGAGCAGAGAGGGAGTATTTGATCGCAGCACAGACTGAAGACAACAGTCAGTCCAGAGGCTTCATGCCCAAGCAACCCTACATGTCAAGGACACCACAGGACCTTTGGCACTTGCACAGCAGGACTTTCAAATTCAGTGTACAGAAGAGAAACTTCATCACCAAAGCAGGCAGGTTCTTAACATCCTCTCTGCCTAAACCTGCCCTGGGGTTATCATACAGCTACTGTCATCTCACAGTCACTATGGTGCCTGATGCTCTCATCTTTATTTTCAGCATGCTTAACCATCTGGATGAGTTCTGTTAATTATTTCCATAATAAGGCTGCTGCAGGCATAATATGTATTAACCTTAGATTATTAAAGGGAAGCAAGTAAATGGGAGAAACTGAGGCAGTGAGCTGAAACAACTTTCCTGAAACAAGAGAGGACACTAAATGGGAAGATGCAAGTTAGAGATTCCCAACTCGAGACAGGAGCTCTTTGTTCTGGATCGGGGCCCTAAAGTACGGTCTCAAGTCCCAGGAAATAAATGGGAGTGTTTCCATGGTCTTCAAAAGACCCTGGAAGAGGACGGAGAAGCAAAGGTCAACAGAGCAATCACAAGTGGCTGCAATAAACACAAAATAGTACACAGTTTACCAGAGAAATATGGCCTGTGTAATTCAGAAGGCAGGATTTAGCTCTATTCTCAGAGAGTGAGCTGATTTGTCAGATATAAATATCAAATATAGCTACTATTCTTAACGCTGGCATCCCAACCATGTACTCGGGGCATTTATAGGAGAAACAGCTTGCATTTAATTTCAGTGCTTTTCCCCCCTGTAAGATAAATATTTTGTTAACTGAAACCTCTGTGTAAACCTTTCAACGAAATGTCTCTGGGTGTTAATTCTCTTTAATTGAACACTAATTAGATTAGAATTTAGTCAAATTAGTAACCAGGTCAAGTGGTTAATCTTAGTTACTACTTAGTGAAATGTTCACATTAAAATAATTTCTCTGTTCTGGGTACACATTACAACATGGAACTTTGCTACAGGAAAAACACCAAAGCCATAAAAAGCTAAATTTAAAGAAGCATCTGTTGAACTAGTTTTTTTACTTTCCCACCCTCCCTGGCCTTCTTTCCCCAACCAGGCAGAAGTTTTACCAGGCAGACAGCGAGAACAAACAGAAATCTCACCTTCAAAATGACCAAGCTAAAGGTCTCTAATTTTAATTACAGATCTCGGAACAACATTTTTGGCCCAACTTCAAAGCTCGCAATTACCCAGGTGTTTAAAGGATTGTTACGCATCAACAGCCATTTACCAAAGCATTAATTATTATAAGTCTCTAAAACTTTCCTCAGCTGAACCTTTTTGTTTACTTTTCTTCAAAGACAAGTTGACATAATAGTCTAGACTGCCTAGCAGCAGTTTCTCAAAAGAGAATTTTGCACAGAAGTGTGTGGGATTTACATTTTAATTAACGCACTTTCTAAATGCTCTTCTCTTCTGCGTACCTCAGGATCTGAGTCTTTAGGTTGCACTGACATCAACCTTCTCTAAAAATTACCCTGCATATAGCAAACTAGCAAGATTATTTGTTCTTACCCACTAATGACGGACTAATAACTGACTCAGAGTTGAACAGAGATCCACATAGATAAAACTTTGAAATCACATCCTTTTCAAACCTGTAGAGCCATCATCTTGCAGTAGATATAAGCATTACTTTGAATTTAAAAGTGTTTATTACTTATAGAACAGACTGTATGTGGAGCTCGCACAGCATGAGGTACTGCCAACAGATGCAATACAAAACCTTAACAACTTAGTGCGTCTAAATGACCATTACTCCAAAGATTTAAAAGCACCGTACAAAATTTAATCAATCTGTGCTCAATTGTACAGAGAGCCTCAGGCAGGGGAATGCCAGCACCTGGAATGAGCTGCCACGGAAAGCAAAGGCAGTCTCCGTCATTTTATGAAAAGAAGTAAGGCTCAGTTTAACTGTCCTGAAGAAGCTATACCATCTTTGGGCCAGGGGACAAGGAGAGATGTGCACAACCTATAAGAGCTCCTTAGAAACAAGGAAGGAATTATTAAGAGCCGTCAGCCTGCAAATGAAGTTACTTCCAAGGTGAAATGGACGACGAGCAACTGGGCACTAATTTGCAGGGATTAACAGCCAGGGAGGAAAAAGCACTAAACAAAGATGCCTAGACACTATGGAGGGGGCCTGCAACTTGGGACAGGCAGAAAAGAGCCATCCTGGACGCATCCAGACATGGGAACAGGGACAGGCAGGTAAGCTCAGTTTCTCGCTGCTCACTTACCAGCCCCACACCACCACCGCTCTGTGTGATAAAAGCTCCCTTGGGCTGAAGAAGCTGTCCTGGAGGTAAAGTCTTTCAGGGGTGGGAGGTTAAGTCTTGTAGACTCATTGGAAGCGCAGCATGGTGAAACATTGGTTTCAAGGCTGCATCTGGCCAAGAGCAGAAGATCAGAGCCTAAAGCTAAAGGATGCGGCCTCCCCGCACCAAGACTGCAGGAAGCTCAGCCTACAGGTCCTTGGTAATCCCCAGCAAAGCCAACACTGATATTTGGGTTACAAAGGCGTCCCCCCTGCATCCAGCTCAAGGTCTTGAGCTTCACACCTCTGAGGAATGAACATGTTGCCAACAGGAACAGTGAAGAAAGAAAAAATCATCCCAAGTCACAGGTATAGGAGAGGTATTTCTCATTTCCTTGACTATGATTTAATGAGACTAAGGGGTATTGTAGCTGTAGTGATGGCTACAGTACCACACCCCAGAGTTTAAATGCAGTTTGAGGCATAAAGATGGGGGAGAGGGCAAAGGGGTAGTATTTATCTTTGTCCTCTAAGAAAAGAAATAAGGCACTGATAAGGTATTCTTTAGTTTTGGTAGAAAGAGCCAGCTGGTTACAGAACGAGTAAGTTTCATCCAGAGTAACTTTGACTTTTAAACTACTAAAAACCAACCACCCTAAACCACAACAAATTGCATGCCCACAGTGGGAGTTGAACTGACATGCGGATAAACGCTTCTCTATAGCATCATGGAAACAGCTCTATCATATACAAATATATGCACACTATATACAAATCTGACCCCAACTTGAAACAGATTGATGCTAGCTTTGCCATTTGTATTACACAACCCATTCCAAAACCCAGTCGAGGACGGTTATTTATTTTCTAAGCTATAAACACTGCCGGCAAATCAATTTGCCCTTTAGATTAGAAGCTCGGATCGCATTTGTATAAATATCCTGTTGCAAAGAGGAAGACTTTATTACCACTGTAACTAGCAGCTAAAAACCGACCAGTGCCTTAACCCTTAAGGAATTGTGTTCAGCAACAGAACGTACTCCCCAGGCGGTCG
The DNA here is from genome assembly GCA_013398815.1 of Ibidorhyncha struthersii. Classification (NCBI taxonomy): domain Eukaryota; kingdom Metazoa; phylum Chordata; class Aves; order Charadriiformes; family Charadriidae; genus Ibidorhyncha; species Ibidorhyncha struthersii. Next base: position 1,175,179 of record VZSZ01001855.1, read on the forward strand.
CTCTGCAGGGCACACCTATGTCCACACATGTCTTATCATACAGGAGGAATCTTTCTGCACATCAAGTCCTCATATTTCATTCTGGGTGAAAACGAAACTGTTTAATAAACTTTGACCATTAAGGTACCGTATCTTCCTTTGATCACTAACACAGGCCACTGTGTTTTTCATAGATCAGTTGTTCGGACAGTGTGGGAGTGTTTTGAGGTTTGCATTAGCAGGATATTTACACTTGAAAACATACTGATGATCCAAACCAAGGACTAACATCTTTGATCAACCACAAGCTAGTCCTGACCTGACACCTCTCTGGGTGAGAGCAAGGAATTTTCGAGAAAGAAAAAGAAATTAATGAGCTGTTTCCAGGGGCAAACTCGTTTCTTCCCTTCCCTTGCAAAGGTCTCGCTTACGTGGCAATCCACTCCCAAGAGGTACCAGAAGTCACAGAGGGCTTTGCTGGTCCCTCCACAAAATCAGCGCTACACCTTAGAAACAAGCCCACGTGCGGGGCTTAGCTGTGCGTCGGTACCACCGACGGGAGGGGAGTTGAGGCTGTGCAGACCCTGCCTGCCGAAACTAAGCGCCCCCTCAGATACGGCCAAGGTGGGACAAGCACCTGGATGCTGACGTCACTTGTCTTCCAAAACCGGTGCTTTGGCAAATCTCCCCACTTTCTGCACACACCAAAAGAAACAAAAAACAAAAGACAAAAAAAAAAAAAAATCCCACCCTAGCAGAGTCTCTTAGACTCTGGGGGGTCAGAAGCTGAAGGCCGGCAGCATCCGGCAGATGTATGCCCGTTCCCCCTCCTGACGTCAGCCCTACAGCCCACAGCCCGTGTCAAAACCCAGAGTCAACCCCCTCAAAGCAAACCAGACGTCACCTCAGCCTTGTTTGCTGAAGACTCTTCTCCACACAATCCAACACGCATACCGCTGACGGCTGGCCACAAGCTTGACCTATCCTGAGGATTTCATTAATCTCTTCGCAGCATCCCACTGACAACTCCAGCAGTTTGTGTTATGACAAAATGTGGCCGTTAACTGCGGTTTGGTTATAAAACAAAAGCCTAGTTTCTAGGCGCTATTTCTTTTACCTTACGAAAGGGTGGAAGGAATGGGGAGATGAAAATATTACTGACAGAAGTGAGTCAGTATTAAAATGTTTTCTTTTTTAAGAGAGAATGTACTTAGACCACACTGTCCTCAACTGGAGCCTCCACAAGTATCATTTTCATATTTCTGATGGCTTCGAATGAGAAGAGGGTCGAATTTCTCCCCAAAGGTTATGCTATTTCAATCAGCATTGATCATTCGCGCTCTCTCCACATACGCCCCTGTCTAGGAGACCCATATAATCCTTGCTTTTAGTCTTGTCTACAGTGGCAAAAATCAGTTTGATAATTCAGTAACTGGTAGAAATTTTAGCCTGAAGCTTGGTTTTTGTTTTTAGCCATGAGGGAATGGCCAGCAGTGCCTTGCGATTCCGTGCAGCAGCACACACATCTGGGCTGGAGTCACACGCTTACGCTCTTACTGTCCAGATGAGCTTTTTTTTTTTTTCCTTTGCTCAAGTAATACTGAATTAAGCCACTTCATTACACTTAATCGGAGCCAAGGGATACTTCCAGGCTGTAAGCTTTGGTGCAGATTTGTATTTACTGAATCTTCCTCTTATCTCCCGCCCTCCCAAACTCATTTCCTTGAGAGGAGCAGCCAGGTTTCTTTTTCTTTATTTTTTTTTGCCTCAGAGGTGCATGCTGCCTTTCTCTTCTGCCCTGCTGGTTTAAATCCATACGTGCCAGCTGCCCTGTTAAGAATCATTTGTGCCCAAAAGTATTTTTTTTAGCTACCAATAATCGCCTCGGACAACTGTTAACCTCATAAAAGCCAAGATTAACACGGTGACTTTGAACTTTGTCTCGAGACTGCCAATGTTGACTCGACAGGCACTTTCTGTGGCCTTCAGAGATGAATTTTTCCCGACCAGAAGGAATATTTGTCAGCAGAACAAGATGAAAAAAGGTGCTACTTCAACTCCTCCTGTTTCACCTGCTAGTTCACTAGCTAGACTTCAAGATCTGTACAGACTCTTCCTTATGCAATAAAATATCATCAAATTTCAGGAAATATCAGGCTGTTATTCAAACCATTAGTCCAAAGGAAGTGTGACACAACTTTTTTTAGGTTTGTTTTTTTTTTTAAGTCAAAGGCAGCTGTTATTTTCTGGCTCATAAGATGTCTGCTAAAACGCAACAGAAGCCTTACAAATATTTAGCAAGTTCCTTCAAAAAATAGTGGTTTGGCGGGGTTTTTGGGGGGTTGGTTTTTTTTGTAATTTAACCTTCTAATGTTCGCTACAGGAAAAGAAAACATTATATTCCAAATTAATCCACTGAGACAAAAGGGGGGGAAAAAGCACTTCGGATTTTTTTTCCACACAGTAAAAGCAAGTAAGTGAACTGATGATCAAAAACCAAAACCCCTCAGAGAATACAGCTCCTTAAGGCATACCAGAAGAATCTGAGGCATTTTTCCCCTCCAAGCAGAGATATTAGTGAACAGCTAAGTACAATTTTTTAGTATTTGTTTTCAAGAATGTTTACAGGCCAAAGTCCACGCAGGTCACCAACGCAGCTGCATGTTTGAATCTACAGCAGCAGCAGCCCATTGAGTCAGAACCTCAACTGAAGGTAACACTGAAGAGTGGTAAGCAGCTTCTAATATCTTGTTTTAACTGTCTTTTAAGATCTGCATATTTTTAATGTATAGAGGACAATTAATATAGATGACAATTAATATATATATGCTTTTTATACACAGAGAATACATACATATGCACGTATTTCTACACAAGCACACATTTTCATATGTGCTTTTATGTTTTACATGTACATGAAAGAGTCCTTTAAGCTGAAAGGAAAAAGGGCAGAAAAGGGCATGTCCTTTTTACAACTGCAAGAATCTGTGAGCCACGTTTTGGCCACCTCTGCGCAGATGGTGTGACAAGTCCCGCAGACTCACCCGAAGAGCAACTTTCTTTAGCGGAACGTCTCCCTCCTTCCCACCAGTAAAAATAAATAAATAAAGAAGAAAAAGAAACAAAAAGGGAGCCTCGAGGGACTGGATGAGTCAGAGGTTAGTAATGAACTACAGACACTCATCCCTGGGTCAGCGGTTCACGCCTAGCCCATGTCAGGAGGGACGGCGAATTGCTGGCAGTCTGGACCTAGAGGAAGCCACTTTAGGATTCCCAGTCCCAGCGGCGGGATCCCCTCAACACGGCTGTCGGCAGCGGCAGGAGGAACATGACAGAAGGGAACTAAAACACCCGAAATACTTGCCAGCTCTGGAGAGAGACCACCCTGGTGGTCCCCATCCGAGCTGCTGCCTCTGCTCCATCCCTAGGGAGGTCTCTAGCACCCAGAGATGCCCAGCACGTGCAGACACCAAAGTGCCCGGCGCCAAAGGACGCGCATCACAGCTTCACGGCGCACTCTGATTTCGGCACATTCCCGGCATGGTATTTGAAACAAAGACACGAGGTGCCAGCGTCATGGCTGTACACAGAACTAACAGCCACTTTCGGAACAAAGAGTTTGCAAACTTGTTAGGAACAGGGTATGCTAGGGGCTGTATTCTGTACTTTTATTCTCTTTCCTGCAATGCATTACTTGTTTGCTCAGTTTACCCTGAAAGAAGGTTATATACATATAAAAGTTGACAGTTCTCCTTGGAAGAGGGAACCTTAGACCTGACGTATTCTGTGTCCTGCTTTGGTGACCGACCCAGAGCAGCGCATCAATCACTTCCACAGTCACTTGGCAGAGGTTTTCCCTCCAGCTCCAGAGGTGGGCTCTCTACTTGTGAAATCTAAACCCGACCAACACTCACTATTTTTTATTCAATGTGGCTACAAACAAACAATACAGCTAACACCTATGAAATCTGCATGACCGTCTGGACTTCCATCAGCTCTTCAAGTGGGTATTGACGTAGCATCCTAACCAGCAAGGACATTACCCCAGGAGACACTCCAGCAACCCTCAACTCAAAGTGCAAAGGGAACACTGACCTTTTAAAACTAACACCTTCTCCATCACTTACATATCCAAGCATTTCTCTTCATTTCCCCAGAGGCCACACTTGCCACAGAAAAACCGTTAACTATTTGATGTTGCCCTCACAACAGCAAATCATCAGAGGCAGATCCCCCCAAATTATATCAATGGAAAGGCTGGAGAAAGAAGGTCCAGAAAGGAGAACACCCAGGAGGCCTTCACAGAGGAAAGAAATTGAGATTTTTTTTAAACACTGCTGTTTCCGATTGCAGAGGAACAGTTACGGTCCTGACACATTTCAGCAGAAGTAACGAGACACTTTTGTACCAGAGCATTATTCTGACATTGACCATGTATTTCTATCTTTTTGCCTTGCACGATTCCCCCATCACAAACACTACCCTTTTTAAATTAATCCCTCCATTTACACTTGTTTGGATTTATGTGTCACAGTTTCTACTTGGCCTCTCTCTCTTTTGCCTCTCTCATTGCCACTGAAAGCCCAGGAGTGATTTTGTACCTGTAGTCAGCATGCTGAATTTTCTTCTGCTTTATTTACTTTAATGTACACCCACCTGAGAGCAGGTGGAGTCTGCACTAAATAACAGTATTTTTCAAACAGGCTATGCTTTTTACGCCGGTAGTATTAAGTTGAAAGGCGATACGTGTATTTCAGTACACAAGAGCAATGCCAGCGTAACAACTTTAGTTTAAAAATCTACTGCCTCACATCAGATTCTTGCTCTATTTAAAGACAACACAAAGGTTGGAGCTAAGCGTCACCCTAGGCTACAAGGCCATGGACTTTCTCGGGCTGAGGTCCATTTTGCACTCTACCATGTCCATTTCCCACAGGGAAAAGACCATGCAATAAAATAACCCTGTTAATGTGAACAAAACCGGTATTTATTTAGCAGTCCTCTCAGCATGAAGGCACAAGCTCAGCCCTCCCCAGGACAGTGGCTGGTGGCACAGAGTGAGCCCCCTCTTGCGTACCTGTTCTGATGTTCCTGCAGCACTTGGTAGATGCTGATAAGGAAAGTTTGGTTTTTAAAGCTCCCCACAACGCAGTCCTTGTAGATCCGAAACTCAGCGGCTGTGACGGCCTCGCCCTCAGGAATCTGAGACAAATTAAATTTGAACTCCTTGTGGTGCCGCTGGTGAGGCGTGAACTCCTTGTCATACTCAACTGCAGATGGGAAAAGGAAAGAAAAGGAAAAAAGGGAACCGTGACTAAAATTTAACAACAAAAGGTTTCCACATGCGGACACCTGTTCCTTCAAAAAAAACAGGAATCCTATTTTTTTCTCCAAAGATAGCCTTGCCGAGTGCCAGGAAAGCTTACGCAGCTAAAGCCTTTCAAATACAGTACTTGGAAAAGATGAATGTTCACCTTTCTCTAGCCAATGCCTTTGAGATTTCCTATTTTTTTAAAGAAAAGCCAGCTTTGACAGGTGAAATACGACCGTGCATTTTGCTCCTGTGTGAAACACTGAAGCTGTGACTGCCCCCAGCATTTTCCACTTGTAGGTCTCCATGTTCTTTACAGCATTTCCTTAAGCCTCGCACCCCTCTTGCAACAGAGGAGACAATTAGCTCCATTTTGCTCTAGCACGTAAAGGCACAGACAGAACTAAGTGCTAGCACCAGGTCAACCAGTTCCCTAACTGTCCAAATCACTGCCGTGTTCTGGCTCCCAGGTTTGTGCGTTAGCCATCAGACTGGCTCGTGAGCAGAGTAAGATTACCATGACATTTATTTCAAGGGTTAAAGTTAACCAGAGCTCCCCTTCCTTTTGCAGAAGCTTATCTGGGATAAGAATGCTGAGAAGGAGTTGACCCCTTTTACTTTCTGGCCTTAGCCCTCCTCAGGTACGCTATCAGATATATACGTAAAACCAGAACCCTTCCTTCTTCAGGCCTCAGGATTTGCATTTTCTGTTTGAGGTTCCTTGTGCAAACCCTACTTCTAGTCCCCTGTCTTGTATTACTTGATTGCATCTTGGTTTAGTCTGGCTTTGATTTATGGTTTGTTATTTCTTCTAATTTTCTATTAGAAGTTGCTTAAAATATGAACATATTATATGAACACAAAAAATTACATCTTTAAAGCCCTGAGGGGAAAAAAATAAAACCAAAAAACTGTTCCCAGCGGTGCAACTGAAGAAGTGTATGTCAGTGATGAATAAGTCACCATTATATTATCATTAGGGACATGGCTACATTCAGAGAAGGCGGCGAGGGAAGTACAGATCCATTCTCATGTTCATCTTTGTGCTCACTTTTTGTTGCTCCCCCTGCTTAATACATCAAACAGCAAAGGCGTCCATGAGCCTCCCCTCACAACATCCCATGAGGTAAGCAGCAATCCCCGTTTTACAGCTGGGATACTGAGTCACCAGAAGAGTGACTTGTCCAAGGACAGGCAGCAGAGGCTCGTGGTGGAGCCAGGAATGACGGCCAACGTGCTTGAGGTTCATTGCTTTACCCACAGGTTACCTCCCTGGAGAGCAGGATACATCTCCCGGCGGCTGGAAACAGCCCACGGAGATTTTCCCCACTACCTTTCCCAACTGCCTGTTCCTCCTCATCCCCCAGTCCCAGTTTTGTCTGTGTCCTCTCCCTTTCCTTTGGCAGCCCTTTCATGTGAGCTGCCTCATCTGGCTGGGTCCGCGTCCTGGCTCCCTGCGAGACAGTTAGTCACATCCTTCTCTTTGAAGCTCGCCTGGAAATCTTTTCACCTCCCCATGACTGCTGCTGAGCATTTTGTGGGACACCACACTTGGAGATGCTGCGTTACGAGCTGCCACGGGGCGAACAGGCAAACTCACAAACCACTGTTAAGAGTCAGATGCCACTGCCAGTTTTGGCAGTGTCGCATTACATCTGCCTGAGCAGTTTAGATGACAAACGACTGACACATGTGGGGGACCAGACCCTACGGCTTCCAGAAATGAGGTGGTGACATCCAGCATCTCCATCAGAGATTGCACCAAGGCAAATGATGGTACCGCCCACTTCCAGTGCCACCTAGGAATTACCTCGCTGGCCATCGGTTAGCGGCGAACTGCGCTGCCCTTTGAAGCATCCAGCTCGGCTTTTAACTGGGAACAACTCTGGCAATGCTGGACTGGTTGGCGTCACTCGTGTGTACACACTCTGAAGAAGAGCCCAAGCTGCCTGATTAATCCCTACCCCGAGGTGAGTGCCACAGGATGCGCTTCCCAAAATGGAGTGGCCACGTACTTTCAGAAACTTGCAAGCATCCAACCAACAAGAAGCCATGTTCGGCTGCTTGCAGCTGGATGACATGCCCAACTTGGCCTTTTTACTTGCTGCAAGAAGACAAGAGGATGTAATTACTGGTGAGGGAATGTCTAAATCTGCAGGTTTGGAGAGACACGCGTATGAAGCAACGATTCTCGATTTAGAACTTGCTAAGTCCTTGCTCGTGGATGCAATGAGCAGCTGAAATCCCCGTCCCCTCCCGTGCTGTCGCGGGGATGAGCTGACCTGCAGTTGGCTTTCCCCCAGGCTCACAGCTGAGGATGATAAAGGAGGATCAGGAAGAGCAAGGGGAAGGACACAACCAGGTTGAGCAGCAGAACCCCATCAGGGTGCCGGAAAACTAAAATTACACCAGAGAGAAACAGCAAAGGGAATATTTGACACTTCCTGCCAGCTATGGCCCCACATCAAGATGCGATGTGGCCTCCAAGTGCATGAGGCAGAGTCGTCCCACCCAGCACAGGGCTCAATACAAGCCCAAATGTCACTTTTTGTTGTTACTTTCCAACCTCAGGACAGCTACGGCAGCCTGACCTCCACTCTCCTCCACTACAAAATACACAGTTTAAAAGCGGTATAGTCAGACTCGTGTCCTTTAAATCAGTATTTTCCCATATTCCGCTTCTAAAAAGTCAAACACAAGCCACAAGAGGAAGAAAAAGCCACCCAAATACCTACCACAAAGCATCAAAAGTATCAGCAGGTACAATGCTTGACACCGAGTACCCTTTCCCAGTTTATAACTTGCCCAATATATTTACAATAGTATTTTCCTGTTTTTTAAAACTTTCTTCCTTTATCCCTGTCCTTGTCCAAATACCCCATGCAATCACAGAAGCTGACTAAACTGATTACAGGGGAAACATTCAGACTGATTTCATTATCAGGCTTGGCAGAATAAACAACCTGAAATGCACAAACAAGGAAAGCTTTTTTTAATCCTTCAGATGAAGTGATTTAGCTTTGTCTGTTATGAAAAAGGCACATTCAGAAAGAAATACTGTTAAGTCGATGGTCTCCTCCTCAGCTGCATTCAGAAGTGTCCCTACAACATCACAGGATGGAAAAAAGCCTACATTAAGCTTGTATGAAGCAAGTATAAAAGTTTAACAAGTTGGAAAGTTTTTCTGGCTATGTATCTTCCCATGACACAATGGCGGGTGGGTTTTTTTTTTCTTTGTGGGAGTGGTGAGATATTTAAGTTCTATATACTCATTGTCACCCCATCAAGTTAATAATCAACTGTTTTCCTTCAGCAAGACAGCTTAAAAAATATAAAATGCCAACAGTTCTTCTCTGGGGGCTTTTTACCCCCTGGAAAGTGTTCATTTTTAACAAAGAAGTCAAGTTTTAGAACAGTAAAATTTGGACAGGCAAGATCTGAGCTGCCGGTTGGCAGGGTTACCCAGTCTGTATTGCTATCGCGTTACAATGCATCAGATGACCTCATATTCAAAATGCAGAGAGCGTATGCCAAAATGCAAGGCAACAAAAATAAGGACAAATCCTTTCTCAAGCTGCTGTCCAAATATTTTTTTTCCACGTGAATTCGTTCAGGTTGGTCGGATCGGCGATACGTGAAATCCAAAGCTAATTTCCGTCTGAAGATGGACATGTGCATGTCCCAACTGTGCAAAGACCTCGCAGGGAAAATCAGGCATCTCCCAGCCAGGGCAGGTTGAAAGCAAACAGCTCTTAGTAGTGCTGGCCTCCGATACTGGCCAGACCGTCAGGAGAAATCCAGGCAAAACCAGGGATTGTAGGGTCATGACATGAACTACAGCCATATAAAATTTATCATCATGCTCAAACTATATTATCCTGAACATTATTACTCATTGCCAGAGCAGCTCCTTGGAGACTACATATCCAGGCATGCACGTACCAGGGCGAGCTGGGAAAGGAGATGGCAAATAGAGGTTTTTTTAGTCCATCATGGGTGTGCGTCCTCTGAGCCAAAGGGACTGTCCGCTCCACCGTGCAGGTCTCTGCCACCATCCTGGATGGGGCTTTGGCTGCTCCTTCACTTGCAACACAGAAGAGAGTCTGAGCTGTGGGCACCAGGAGTACTCACCCCCAAGTTTTCATTACAGCGCAGTTCTGAGCAGAGCAGCTGAGCACGCACAAACAGTTAACAGAGAAGCCTGCCAGTAGCTCTTTACATTCCCCTCAACAAATATTTTTAAATACTATACAAACACGACACTATTGTTGAGCACTTAAAAAGGCAAGAATGGCAAAATTAGGGTTACTGTGGTTTTGAATTTTCTGTATTCTAATTCTAACCCAGTGTTGCAATAGCCAATTTCAGCACAAAATGTCCTTGGTTTAAAAATAACATACTGTTTACAATACTTGTTACTTTAAAAACACTGCACCGAAAAAAAATAATTAAGAAATTAACACAATGCATTTATTTTGGTAACTATACCATCCCACTTCCATTTGAGTGCGTTGCATACACCTTGGACCAAAAGAAATGTAACCCTAATGACACCCACGGAAATAAACTCTCCTCATGTATAGGAACGTTCAGCATTTCTTTTTTGATCTGAAGTAACTGGTATGCAGAAATAACAGGACAACAGTCTTTCCCGAGTAAACACAATTTTCACTCAGAACAGTAGCACCAAGTGTCACGCTATTCGGTGTTTTTCTCCAGTTCTCAGCTGTTAAGAAAAGTGTTAGGTCACGTCCTCAGGTGAGAATCTCAGTGGTGGCTTATCAAAGTCTTTAGCTCATACTCTAGGAGCTAAAGCCAGAAATACTAACATGTATACTCTTTGCTCCAAAAGCAAACTTTCTAAAATACATCATCTATATAAATCATTATATTTTCTACAGCAACGTGGCTCATTGGAAGGGGCAGTGAACGAGTGGGGTCACGAATGATACGTAACTATTTGGGATGGGATGTTCTGCATCCATCCTGTCCCAGCAAGGCTCACACTCCTGAATGATTGTTTGCACCCCAAGATCTTCAGTGACGACTTGGTTTTGCAGGACCACTGCAACAACCCTCCAGCAAAAGCGACCAGTATTCATCACCTCATGCACAAGTACTGCACGAGTTTTGCACAAATATTCATTAATTCAGTTTGAATTCAAATACAAGCCATTCCTAGTCATTTCTTCTCAGCCTTCATGCATGACCCCCTTTCTAATAAAATGAGAAAGCCCCTAAAAACTGGAGTCGCCAGCAGGCGATTCGCCACCATAGCTACATAACAAGCTCAGAGGCAATTTCTCCGTTTTACGTCACCAATTGCTGCATTAAGTCAACAGCATTTATCACATCTGGAGCAATGAAGCAGTGGATTAGGCCCCAAATACTTTAAGCATTACCACAGCTTCAACAGTCCCCTCTAATAAAAGGACTGTGTACAACATATATTACTGATCTACTGCTGCAACCTTACAGCTGCATCACCAGAATTTCTTCAATAATAGCCGTCAGTAGTTTAACACAGGACAAAATTTATGTAAGCTTAAAAAGAAAACCCTCAACCTTGGTCACAGGTGTTGTAGACAGAAGCAAAAGGCAGTAAGAAACAAAATAGAGGGCAGGATTAATATAGAAGTTACTTTTGTAAGACTGACACACGGTGCGAGAGGACAGAAGACAAGCTTTCAGGCACGTAAGCCTTTTGTGCATCCAAGCTGAGGGATGTTGGACTTCAGCGTAAGCCTCAGTCTTCATTTGGGTCTCACAATTTGCCTCCTATTCAAAAAAAGTGCTTACCTAGACCATCAGACACAGGGATATTCATGTATGAGACCTGCAGCACATCCTTTTTACTCTGAAGAGATGTCCAGGATGTGCCTGAAGGCTTGTCTGTATTCTCCACATCTACCAGGTCTATCGAAAAAAAGACATCAAGTCTCCCAGATAGTCCCACCTCACTGGCAGCTGATCACATCTGTAGAAGCAGTGCTACTACTAAAGATTAAAGCTGACCTCTATTACTAAAATAAGCAGTATTTCCTAAATACTGTGTAAAAAAGAGCAAAGAGTACAACCCAAAAAGTACAAAGTACCATTTAACATCTTAAAATGGGAAGAACAGAAGAGTAAAAGGCTTCACACCTACTTTCTGCTGGTTAACCCAGTTACAGAAGTTACGTTGTACTGAGTGGACCCACAGGTGCAACAGCAGGTCAGCAGCAAAACCAGATGGCTCCTGGAAGTAGTGAGGATGCATCAGGGAAAGAAAGGACTGCTGCTGTCTGTTTTTCACACTTACCTATATAGTACGTGCCACTCTCAGTTGGACACCAGGCTAAAGAGACGTGCTGTCTAACCCACTGCAGTGACACCCTAAATCCACTACTGCTTAGACATAGGACTGACCACTTTCTCTTTACAGTAAGGACACAAAAGAAAGCAAAACCCTCCCATTCTCCAAACTAAGATTTATTAGCACGCCATTTCCCAAATAGTGAGCAAGACAATTCTTTAAAATAGAAGAAACTCAGGTGAGACATTGAAATAAGAGGTTCTGGGCTCCCCAGTTCAAGAAAGACAGGGATCTGCTGGAGCGGGTCCAGCAAAGGGCTACAAAGATGATTAGGGGATTGGAACATCTTTCATATGAGGAAAGGCTGAGGGATTTGGGTCTCTTTAGTCTGGAGAAAAGAAGATTGAGGGGGGATCTTGTTAATGCTTTCAAATACTTGAAGGGAGGATGCCAGGGGGATGGGAGCAGTCTTTTTTCAGTCGTGCCCATTGATAGGACGAGGGGTAATGGGCACAAACTTGAACATAGGAAGTTCCATCTTAACATGAGGAGGAACTTCTTTACTTTGAGGGTAGTGGAGCACTGGAACAGGCTGCCCAGAGAGGTTGTGGAGTCTCCCACTTTGGAGACATTCAAAACCCACCTGGACGCTGTCCTGTGCAACCTGTTGTAGATGACCTTGCTCTGGCAGGAGGGTTGGACTAGATGATCTCCAGAGGTCCCTTCCAACCCTGACTATTCTGTAATTCTGTGAAAGCAAATCCTCCCCTGCCCAACTTGTGCAAGGGTGGGGGAGATCCTTTCTTCCCATCTTGCTCTCCGCCCAGTGACTTCAAATAGTTTCCACAACCACAGCAACTCTACACAGCCCCTCAAGATCTCTGTTTCTTTCCATCACCCCAATTGGGGTGACAGATCCATCTCCTACATCAAATGCACTGCCTACTGCTCCTGCTGCCACTCTCCTACATGCCAGGTCTCCCCAGATCCCTCCACCTTCACCCCTGCTTCTGAAAAGCAGACTGAGCAAAAATAACTGATTTCAAAAAAGGAGTAGTCCCTCTGCTTCCCAGACATCTCCCCCGGATTTGCAGGACAGCATCCCCAATGCGCAGAGCAAGGTCTGTTCTCATAGATGTAAAAGCATGTAAAAGCTTGCTGGACATCAGTAATGCACTTTTCCTGCTCGCACTCTTGGTGATAAAAAGCAGTTTCTAAACAGAAGAAAAGTCAAGATACTTATGGTTGAATCTGGCATTGCGCCTTTTGTTGATCCCTCTGGGTCCAGCTGAGGTGGTCTAGAGACAACGGCTAACTGTGCTACCATAACCACAATGCAATTGGAAGTTAATGCCTAGACAGCTTAAAAATGAGAAGATTCAAGGCCAACAAACTCCAAAAGGGTGCTTTCTTTGAAACAGCTATAACATCACATCTGGGCTGCCACAATATAAAGTGGAATTATTCCACTAACTTCAGTGGAGCGATGCCAGTTTACATCCGATGAAGACCTGGCTTTATGCTCACTAGCTGTGAGTGCCAGAAAAGAATGACTCAGAAAAATAACCCGTCATTAATCCAATCGCAATGTAATTATGGAGATTAAATTTAAACAATAGCAAATCACTTTCTAAACATAACACTCTACAGAAGATCTTCAAAGGAGGAGGGCTTTTTACTTTGGGACAAAAAATACAACTGAGCTCTTCTTTGTTTCTTTGTGCTGGGAATCAAGCTGGAATCGGCTTGTAAAATCAGATTAAAACGGTTGCACAACAACTTCCTTTCAGGATTCTTGAACCAAAGGCAGGCTAAAAATCAAAATAATGCACTAACCAAATATACAATACCCACGGGACACCAGGAAGTACTAAAAGGCATTTTCACTGTATCCACAAAGATGCCTACTGTATGGCCAGTACAGCTTTTCCACTCTGCCCTGGGAGGCAGGCGGCAGTGGGGACCAGCCTAGCTCCGGCACATGATGGGAAGAGCTAAAGCGAAGGTGAGGAGGAGGAGGAGAGCCTTTGGCAGAGCACTCTGAGGGGGAGCTAAGCCCAGGAGGCTGACTGCAGGCCACTGGCACCTCCATCGTGGGCGCTCACTTCTGGGCTTTCTGCGCTGTCCCCCTAGCCATAACAGAGGTTGCTTTGCAACTGCAAAGGCGGCCGTCTCCTTCATCCCCTCCTCCCGGCTTCCAAATACAAACGGTAACAAAACTGGTATTTTCTTTCCATATGCTGGCACATACGGCAGGTCCCTGCGCTGAAAACAGTGCTCTATCTTAGGAAAACAAAACATCTTTCTGCTTGAGAGATGCCAAATTGCTTTATCAAAGGCACTACTGTTTGCATTTTTGTGGCAGTATTAATGCAGTTCCCACTGAGAAGCTGATAAAGACCCTGACTGCAAAAACACCCCTCTGGAAGAAGTGATCTGAAGCTATTTCTGTATGGAGTTTCCAAATAATTTATGATTAAAATAATATTATGCTTTCCAAAAACCATTTCTACTTCACAGCCAGGTGTCATGCACGCAGACCCAGCGTTCGGGGAAGAAGGCGATGCTGTCACCCTGCCGGCAGGGACACAGGATAGGAAGCGCTTCACAGCTATGCACCTGGAAGCAAGAGGATGCTCCTACCGCTCCTGCATGCTCCCGTGGCTTTACGTTTGGTCCTGCGTCCATGCCCACACAGTAACCACCCGGGACACTTAAGAGCCACCCGAGGAAACCTGCTCACAGCGTTTCCCACCCTTCCAGGCTCGCCACAGGTCACGCCGCATTTCCTGCTGGCATGGCCACCGGCACGCAGCTCCCTGGAAGCGTGCAGCTGCCCCAGGTGCACCGACTGCGTCTGGAAACGTTTTCAGGATTTTTTTTAAATGGTGTAGCAGTTGCCTGGCTTATCTTGCATCATCTCTCAAAATTATCCGCCCTTCCGCAGGAATTTAAGGCAGTCCAAACCAATTCGCTTGCACGTTTGAGCTAAATTTCAAAACCGAGGTTGAGCGAAGTGGGAAAGTTTAATTTATGGGAATTTCCCTCTCTGCTTTTTTCACAGGGGAGGTTTCATGTTTATCAGTAAGACTGTGAATCAACCAGCAGCAAGTAGGAAAGCAGGCGACAGAAAAACATTTGCAAGTTAAGTTCCACACTTTCATTTTGTTGAGCACTCATCTCTCCACATCACAGGCCGGTTTCAGCTTTTCATTTAATAGCCCAGCTGAGAAAGATAACTCCTGAACACAATGCAGTCACTCCCTGTAAAAATACTGCCCAGAGTGCTTAAGGTTTTATAAATTATTGAAAAGGTTTAATCCAGCACTCGAGACGCCGATACACAGAAAAAAAATCAGCTGTGGTTCCAAGCTTGTCATGCTGTCCCAAAGCCTACACCACTACACCGTTACGGTAGCATCGCTGACATGACTTGTGACTCCAGCAGAGACCATGGAACACTGTTGCGTTGCTTATTTAGCATTTAGTATTTTACAACAGGGCTCCAATTTCAAATGACTAAGTTAAGCAGCGTCCAGCGGAAGGACCACTAAAGAGCACAGGCTTTGGGGAACCAGCAAGGCGCTCTTGTGAGAGAGCACGAAGGACACCAGACTTGGTATCGGTCAGAGAAAAGGGAAGACGTGAGAAAGGCAGAAGCCCTGCACCTAAGGAGAGCAGAAAGTGACGGCAGGGATAAAAAGAATAAAATCATGGTCTGGAGATGCCACAAGTTCCCAACATTCAACACGACTACAGAGCAAACGCTCTCCGGGAGAGTCAAGACGAGAAGACACCACAGCTCTGAAGACTGAGAACAAATGCATGAAGTGTTTCGGGAACATGAAATAATTTTAAAGATCATGACTCCTGGTCATATATATTTGTCTAACGAGCAGGGTGGTTTGGCAGTGAACCCTCTCCCTGCCTCTGTTTACCGTGGGCCGGCTCGGCACACGGATTTCGAGGAAGCAGCTCCAATGCATCAACAGGACGGGAGGCTCCCAACCACCGCTTGGGTTGGGCACCATCACGGCACCAGGACAACCCCCTGTGCCAACTGGAAGAGTTTTGGAAGACGTCAGGCTACGGAGAAACACCAGAGCACCCTTGCTAGACCCGCTGTTTCTCTTGCCGCCTTTCTTATTTATCGCTCCTTTCTCCCTAGCCTTCTGCTGGGCATGTTTGGCCCTGGGGACTGGAGGAGACACAACGCAAAGCAAAACCCTCTCTAATAGGGACATGAGGAGCCCCAGCACTGGCCACCCCGATTCCTCCCGCTCTGCTGAATCACCTGTGAAGGCAGACATGGCCTCTGTCCCCTAAAGGTAATGAGAAGCCTGACTGCCCGCAGGGCGTATGTAACCCTGCTCCCCAGCATGCTCTTCTCATAGGGCCAAATTAAAGGGCTGGAAAAGAGAGTGAAGGACAAAAAAAAAAAAGAGGGATGGAAGAAGGAGAAGGGAAGCCTCAACACTTCCACAGCCTCCACCAGCCAAGGCAGACAGGCCGTGAATGCCTTTAGGGTTGGATCTCACTGTGCATCCCTAACACCTCTGAGAAGCACACATGAGCTGCAGCCATGAAAATGGTGGAAAATTTAACAAGAGACAGAAATCCCAGAATATTTTACAGCGATTACATCAATGTGAGGTTACTGTCCCTCTCTCTGAGGCAATACCGTCTTGCAAAGCTCACTCCCCACACTTGCCCCATGTCACGTTTCGTGCCCACCATGCACATTTCCCCAAGTTCACGCTCCTCCGTGACAGCTGCGTTTACATGGGACTGGCCATGCCAGCTCCAGCCAAAGCTCCCTGCCACCTGCCTCACACCTCCTGAGAACAGATGCCTGAGGAAAAGCAGAAGAACGGGACAAGCCTACCTGACACATCCCCAGAGCCCTCTCTTCACAAGCACCATGGTGCTAACCCCTGCCTGGCACCACCCAGACCCTGGTTTAGACAAGACGAGCTCTGAGCGCGTTTGCCCTCCATGCAACCAACCTCCAGGAAGGATGCAGCTGGGGGCAACCAGAGCATAACTGGCATACCTTGGTCATGAAAACGGAGGTCTCCTGCCCTACCGAACCACTGAAATCCAATTTTTTTTTAATCTGCTCACTGGCCATGCCAGCAGGGTGCGATCTGGGAGGTGACTTTTTTACCTCTGAAATCTCATCTGCTGCCGACCAACATAATGATGCTGTGGAGAGCCAAGCAGCTGTCAAGGCATTTAAAAATTTGCAGCCGCTGTGGGCGGTTGGAGCAGAGGTCACAAAATGGTCATTAATAGTTTTACCTAACCTGCAGCCTTTCAGCTTCTCAAAACACAGCTTTAAAAAGAAAAGAAAATGACATCACACAGCTTTAACAATCTGCGTAGGGGTAAAGAATTTCACCCTTTAAAAAAAAATAAAAATTAAAAAACACTTGACAAAAATCTCCGGTTTGCCTAACAGCTTTTCTCTAAGCCTTCCTTTTTCATTATTTTTTATATTCTCATATCCCCCAGTGACCAGAAGCATACTTGGAATGTCTCTGTCCATCTGATAAAGCCATCGACGGCTGCAGCCCCGCACTGGGCCCACGGGGGACACAGCTCCTCTTCCTGGCCGCAGAGCACGGTCCCAGCCTGGTCACAAGCCAGGGAGGTGCAACGCTTTGGGCAAGATGGGAGAGTCCTGATCAGGGTGGGAAATCCTAGGGAAAAAGTAAAACTTGAGGAAAAACACCATTAAAAGAACTACTAAAACAGGATTTGTGGAATAATCCTTAGTTCCACATTGTTGGCCTGACTTTAATACAGTAGCATAGCTGGGTAGTTCACCTGAAAAACATCCAGCAGGAAAAGGGACAGCCTCTGCCAAGTTCTACTTTTTTTNTTTTTTTTCCTTCTTTTTTTTCCCCCTCTCACTTTCACCAAATACACAAAGCAATCCTTGGGCTCTAGGCATTTAAAAATCAAAGTTATGTACAAATGGTCTTAAAGTAACAGCACATAAATTGACTCCAGAAGTCCTCAGGTTAACAAATAGGAAATTAATAAACCTCACTGGTTTAAAAACCCACTCAGTATGTAGACATTTTTGGCTTTCAGTTTATCTTGACCATTTTCCTTAAAATATCATGTTCCTGGAGACAGAATTCAAAATGAACAAAAGAGAAGGTGTTAAAATTCTCAGCAGAGCCGCTTGCCGACAAATTAATTTTTAGACATTTGGCTTCTCTATCTTCCCTCTTCGCGATTCATGTCCCGGCTGTTTGGCTATCCCAGCATTTCTCTGCCCCACCCAATCCAGCCTTGTCATCACTGATTTTATTTTTCCGCTCCTTCTCTCTTAGTAATGCCCTCCTCTCTTGCCTTGACTGGTCACACGCCATCCTTGGAGAAAAACATCAAGACTCTTCCAACTTTTAGTAAATACAAATATATTTAGAGAGATCGATTTATATAAATACCCAAAACTGATTTCAAATTTTGGTCTTAAAATACGTCTTTTGTCATGCCTGAAGTGTTTTCAATGTTGTCAACAGCTGAATTGCCCAGACACAGACTTTAGTTTATGACTCAGTGGCGAGCATATTGGTTACAAAAAAATCTGCCTTTTTTTTTTTTAAAGTCTATTAAAATCTTTTTTTCTTTTTTAAAGTTACTGCAGGATGGTAATGCTATAGATCTGACAGTGTTAGCAAGACGCCAGGGAGACAGCTGCCTGGTTTTTGTTTGTGTTTTAATAAGAAAACCATCAACCATTAGAAAGTTTGGATCAGGCTAGCACCTCAACGCACTCTCTTTACAATCATACAGACAGTAGGGTGATCTGACAAGCAAAACTCTTTTTAATACACATTTACTAACTCATTTTTACCCCTGCACACTAAACCACCCTAACAAGTGGGGTTGGGGCTTACGTGAATGAATGGTTTTACTGCTCTTCTCGTGTAGAGGCAGCAAGGCTAAAGCTTTAAATAACGTTTGTATGCAGAAAAAAAGGCAATTAATTACATGACATGTCCCAGTAAAGAACTTCCTCCAGTCAAAATAGGAGAACAGGAACCTAAATGTTGTATAATTGATGTTATTAGCTGCAGCTGCTATCATACTTGGAGAAATCTCCAACTCAGAAACAGCGGTGATGAAGCACTCCAAGATGAGTAATAATATGCTTGATATTAAGGGAGGGGGATAAAAAGGATTCTAAAAAATGCGCTCTCTGGTACAATAACAGTCGCTCAGAGAATTGTCAGGCAGAAAACACTGCGGGATACCAAAAGAAAAACACACCACATTTGAAGTGTTGTCTCCATTAAACTGAAATTGAGGAGGGGGGGAGAAGCGGGTAGAGAGGAAACCCCTTGTATTTACCTAACCTACGTGAATGCTAATGCTCACATGTGTGTTGTAACAAGATTGGGGACTTTGAAAGCTCTAATCAGTAGGTGCATGAGCAAATATTTATCCTGATCCATTCCAACTCTCTGTGGTTTGTAAATCCTCAAGAAAAAAAAATATCTGCAGAACAAACCAGTCTAGACCACAGATTTGGCTACTTTATGCTAGTTAGAAAATTACAGGAAAAAGGCCAGCTCCAAGGAGGGGGGGGGTTGGTGGACTTTTTTGTTTGTTTTCTGAAGACCTGTGACTACCTGATGTACGTGCACTTGTTTGGGTAGCCGAGGAAAATTCTTTGGGGCATTCTTTAAAGCATAATCACTGCAATATAGAATTCCACATGCTTGATGTCTCGGCAAGGTGTTGATATATATAACCTCGCAGACTCTTTCTGACCCACGCTTTTCATCCGAAGACTTTTTTTTAAAAAAAAAAAAAAACCCAAAAAAAACCCACCAAATAATAACGCCTTTGTATTTCAAGATCCTGAAGAGTTTCTAGCAACATTACTTCTCACCCTGTTACTCAAACGCATGGAAAGAATCACTCTATATCTTTCCATCAGAGGAAAGTCTGAGCTGGAAAATATTTTAGATAGAAGGTTTATCTTATTGGGGATAGCATCCATTCAAAGTGTTAGAAGATCTTTCCATCCAGCATTAGAAAACTTTTCTATGGGATGAAGACAAAGTTTCTGCCTTTACCATGTGGAAAAAATCAAAAGCTTGAGCAACTCTGCTGTTGGCTGAGCCAGAAAGAGTCTGGGCGAAACAGAACTCTCGGCTGTAGGCACTGAGATAAGGCCGAGGACATAAAAAAATACTGGTAAATACAATATACTTTCTAATAAGTATTTCCATTAGAAATGCTTTTCTCATAATTATGCTCTTAATGTTTTGGATTTAATTTTTTTTTTCAATTAGGGAGAACAAAAACCCCACAATGAGATGTTTTTAGTGGGAAGAAATATTTCTGTTCAAAGACTAGCTTTTATTATAAATATAAAAAAAGCTGATGCTCAACAACAGCAAAGCTGATACAAACCTTCCTGAGTATGTACTTTAACCTCGTATTTCTGGTTCCATTTTATGAAAAGATTTTTTTCCTCTGCCATCACCTTTCTGCTGTTTCTTCACAGCTGTTCATGGTGGCAAGAGCGCGCCGATGCAGCGCGCAGCTGGGATAGTTATCCTCCATCCAATGCATCGTTTCCGTAGGACCTACCCGAGTTGCACCTCACCCAAAAAGGCACTGGGCATGGGCAACGGTCTGATAACTGACAGCCTGACTGACCTGAGATAAGGTTATTACCACCTGCGATTTACCACAGTCATATATTTGATTTGGCTCGGTGTGTCACAAATAAATCCTCTTTGGGTACTGTGGGATTACCAAGTGTAAACATCAAGGTCTTTAGACAGGTATCTGAAACAATACAACGATTTAATTTAATAAAAAAAAAAAACCAAACCCAAAGAAAATAAAAAAGCCTACTGTTCTCTGCACGCAGAAGAAAGTGTGATACAAAAACCTTTAAAGATGCACCCAAATCTGAATTCTGGTATGGGAGCCCACTTCCCCTACAACCTCCCCTGTCCCTAACTGCCTTCAAGAGGGGAACCCTCTCAGCACACAGACTGCTGCTGCTCAGCATCTTTCAAGAAAATGACCTTCCCATGGGCAACTGGATGACTTGAATGCTCTGCAAATTAAACAACCTTATTTTGTTTCCCTTGCTCATCACAAAACTACCTGAGGCCCTTTGGGCTGTCACCATCACTTTCACTTGGAGCGGGGCCAGACCACGCAAACTCTGCTCCAGCCTCAGTGTCTGTCGAAGTCCATGGCTGCCGGTCTCAGAGCACCTTGGAAAGCCCACTCTGACACTCTTCTGCGTAAAGTGAAAAGGAATGGAGTGAAGGAAGTGCCTCTTCTTCCCTCCCTCTTCTAGTGTTTTGCTTGCAGCAGCTTTACAGTTAAGTTTGCAAAGGATCTCCAAAACTAGATTTTGCCCCCTCCTCCCTGTTATAATCCACTTTAAGTCATATTGCTTTCAGCATTGATGGGATAGAGAAAAGACAAAGTTCATGAGCTTTCCATAAATAAAAACAAGTTTAGAAGGACTTGTTAAGGCCCTTTTTTTTTTGTTATGTTGCTAGCAGCAAAATGCGCACTGATAAACTTTCCAAATTAATACATATGTAAGTGTAGAATTGAGTACAAGTTGATTCAGTTCAAATAAAAAATAGTTTTGCTATTGTAATATAAAATATCTCTATAGATTGCCTCTATGTGAGCAACTTCACCCACATTATGGCAGGACCTCAGGAGTCCTATAAAAACAGAAGCAAAACAGCTAAATGGGTGAAAAATGAAAACTGAGAAAAATTAATACAGTGAAATGCATTTTCTATCTGCTAATACATACAAATAGCCAACTCTCAGGTTAACATTCTGTGCTCCATACTGCTGGTGTCCTACAAGCAGAACAATAGAAGAGATTAAAGTTGCATTTCTGTACAGCTCAAGTAAGGCTTGCATTTTCACTATATCCTTCCTCAAAGACTTGTACTTCTTATATGTATAGCTTTAATGTCACATTTCCTGACATGGATTAGTATTATTCTTAAAACTGAATGTTCTTGAAAGGCTGCACACTCTTAAATAACCAATATGGGATGAAACAGAAGTCTCCTGGACAGATAGGTGCTATATTCAGAATACAGCAAATATTACTTCTTTCCTTTTACTTTACTTTTTCTTGTCCAAGGAGATACACCTTATAAGCTCAAACTTACCAGCATTAAGCAACAGCAAGAAACTGCCTCTCAGAATCTCTTCTGACACAGCCACCTTTGCTGGGAAAGTTAATGGTCTTGCTTGATTTCGACATTACGAGAAAACAAGAGTTTCAATAAGGAGTATTCCTGAATAAGCAGTAGAAATGTCTTATTTTTCATCCTATTAGAAATTCCTTACAAACTTTACAGATACCATCATGGCTTAGACGCCTTACAGGTAGGCATTAGAAGCTGAAGCTCACAGGAACGCACCTTGTTATCTTAAAAAGGCCCGGGATTACAACAGGGCTGGGAATGGAACTTCCATTTCCAAAACACCAGCACTTCTGAGTGGATGCTGTATAATGTCACAATGGAACCAAAACATCACAAAGTTAAACTAGTGAACCAAAAATTCTGAAATTATGTTTTGCTGAAGCAAGAAGTTTCATGCTAACAGCACATAAAAATTCGAACTTGCAAGAAAACAGAAATCACTAGGTGAAACGATACAAACAGCCTAATTTCACCTCAACTTATTTGGAAATTAACTGATTATTTTTTTAAATGAAATTGTCTTGCTCCTGGGAAAAAATTCTGTTTCAAACAAAACTGTATTTTTCAGCAGAAAACAAAATTTTGTCCCAAAATGCCCACCCAGGCCCATCTGTGACCCTAGCTGCAGTGCTGGGTGTGCCCTCGGGCTGCTGTCTCCACCGAGGACAGTCCCACTCCCACAGGGACAGCAGATCAGCGGAGGAGCAAAATGCTGCAGGGATCGGCTCCTCCAAAACAGCACCGATCCCTTCTCCAAAAAGCTTGACAGCACTGGGGAGTATGGCGGTACCACTGTACTTTCAAAGCACTGGTATCACAACAGGTAGAAATACCATCACTACCACTAAGACAGGTTAGTCCTCTACGTGGAGGTCCATGGAGCACCACGTGTATTTCCTCTTACGGATACAAGCCATAAAGTCCTTTCTAGAGACACGGGTGGGGTTTCTGCAGTGATTTAAGCCCAGCTTTACGCAGACCCTGGGTGATACTGGGGTGGACGGCAGCACTTCCATCACCTTGCATGAAACTGCCCCTCAGAGAGGTCAGAGGACGCAAAGAGAGAGCGCCCCGGGAAACCTGCCTGGTTTCAGGGAAGGCTGCAGCTTTGTAAGATAGACTCCAGAAGTACACTTCAGCCACTTCAGATTATTCGCGAATTGCTCAGCTGAGCTGAAACGGTTATCAGAAAACCAGGTGGTCTTGCACACACCTCTGCTTGGGCCAGAAGGCTCAACCAAAACCATACCTGACACTCTTGAGTTATTTGAAGTACTGCAGTCAAAACTGTGTCCCTCAACTAGAAGCACTGTAGGACAAGTTATTTTATTAACTGATGTAATAGCCACACCTTTCACAAACCAGCAACAGGTAAGCGAAGAGTCTCGTGAAAACCCCCTTCTGCTCTTAACTCATTGTTAAGAGTCTCGTGAAAACCGCTTTCCACAAAGCAACCTCTCTCCAAGTTATTTGACCAACTTTAGGTATTTGCTTCTGATATAAAAACAAACACGAGTCTATTTGCTTTTGGTTTTAAAAAAAAAAGTACCTTGGGAAACTAGAACGTAAATTATTTTGCAGCTTCCCTCACAATGCTTTTCTCTCTCTACAAGATGAAATATTTTGCTGGCATCTGAAACAAATCCATATTTTTAATACCAGTAGCATGCTGGACAAGCAAAGCAATTTAATGCTGGAAAATATTCTACTTGATTTTCCTCATTTCCCAATAAAATTGGCTGAACTTTATTTGGCTGTTCACCTCCACCAACTAAAGACCAACATCTGCTTTTTGGTCTATGTAGGTAATAGAAAGTTTCCATTTATTTAGAGTTCATTTTACGTTCCTATAGATAGCAGAAAACGCTAACAAACTTTTGCACTTGCAGGAAATAGCATTCACATCACAAGGTAGACTAGTAGACATTCAGAAAGACTAGAAAATAAAAATCACATCTCGCGATTGAATATTGGATCATCTGTTTAGCTCAAAATCTATTTAACCTCTTAAAAAAAAACCCACCACTACTCTCCACCCTGCTCATTCAGTGTACAATGCATGCACTTGCCACACTTTTATCTACATTACAAATGTAACAGTGTAAAAAATGTGGTTGCAGACCACGTCCCAGTTTTTACTGTAGAGGTAACTGCATTTTATAAGCAGGAAAGAGCTCAGAAGCAGATGGCATCATCCAGTATCCGTGGAGGTGCATCAGTAAAGGCATGAAACCCTCCCTCTCATTCGATCACAACAGTATAGCCATGGACGAACTGCGCTCTCGCCTTTCTTTCTGCTGCCCACCAGGCTGCACCTTTGCCACGGGTCAAAACAACAAACGCTGTGTACACAAGTGACTGCCTTCCCCCACACAACCCGCCTGGAGTTAGGGCTCTCCCCGCTGCCCTCGGGCACAGACGAACCAGCACTTGGTTTAATTCCATTGTGGGAAATGCTGTGAATACTTGTAGGTCCCCTTGCAAGCACCATCCCCACCGAGATGAACTGCTGAAGCTCAGCTACGGTGCCTTCAACACTTAACAGAAAACCTTACCTTGCCTTGCCTTCTTTTGGGACAGGACTCATGACCACGTTTCCCTGCGTAAGCAGACGTTCATACTTCTGCTCATAAATTCTTATCTCCACGGACCTTCGTGCACGCAGTTCTTGCACCCCCCAGCTGAGCTGGCTGTTTCCCAGTGTACTATCCCTCGCTCTCTCACATACACTCAATAAACCAACAGTAGCGGCACGGGGTGTAAATGCTTATGTTCATTTTGGTGATAAGAGCCTGGTAATAGGCAATGTCTACACACATGTTCAAATTCACTATTTTCTTGCAGGTCGAGCTTGCATCCACATGATAAAGCCCTTAGGTCCTCCATACCACCAGCTACTACCTACGGAGGGACACGGCTTTGTATCCAGCTGATACACACAGTGCTATACCAACTCCAAGCAACAGACACTTGTCTCCATCAGGAAGCGAGAAGTGTCTCTGTGGCAGATATACTCCATCCACTTCTCTTACCTCTTCAAATAAAGAGATTAAGACAATTGTTTAAAAATTAAATCTTGCCTTCCTTCTTGTTACGTGCCTCAGATCATTTGTATACTGCATTGTCACAGATCACTGGTGAGGTACTGAGAGAAGATGATGTCGTCCCTCTCTCTAGCACCCTGAAAAGTCAGAGAAGGAAACAAGTTACCGGTTCCCTGGTCATCCCCAGCACGTTCACCTGCAGCACCAGGAGAGTGGTGGCAAGGTCCTGCCTTTTTCTTACCAAGCACAGAGGTTCATCAAGGGGCTGAGAGTTTTGGAAACATGAACTACTTCTGCATGTTAGATTTAGGTTTAAACAGCTGGACAAGGAGATTATAGATTACGTTATATATAAAGTCAGTTGTAAAGCACACCGAACACAATCAGTGGAGCCGTGAAAAGATTGTAGGAATGAAAATGGGAATGTTGGCCTCTTTTACATGTGGGCAAGGCTAATGAGAGGACTGATGGAAGAGTCCGTTTCCAGAAGCCTGACCGGCCACACCAGTGCCCAGGCAAGCTCAGGGTGATTGGCAGGTGCCTGTGCTCTGCCAACTTTGTGCAACCCTGTGGCATGCTGTCAGTGCCGGGACGCAGGCTGGGAGCACTGGTCCAGTTCCCAGGGGCGCAGAGCTCAACCTCTGAATACAAGTTTTAAGCGAGTTAGACACACACTTCTACATACTGGAGTTGAACAGGGTTAAGCCACCTGCCTAGACACAGCCAACTATGCTTTGAAATAAAGCCTTTTAAGACCAAGACTACTCAGTACAGCATTTTCAAAACTTTATGCTACTGTACTCAAAGAGCTAGGGGTGGAGTGAAAAGAGAGAAGACAAAACCCCTTCCATAAGGGCAGCTGAATCTGAGGTTTAGGTCTACAAATAGTTTAAATCCCCAGGAAGAGCTTGCAAATGCCCGGCATAAATTCCCCATTCTTTGTCTATTGAACTTTTTTCTACTATTCCCACCCCCTTCCAGCCCAGATGAAGCCTCAAGTTCAGATACAAACCCAATTCACCAGCTGCAAAAGCTTAAAAGAGATACTCACAATAAATCACCCCTCAGGAAAAAAAAATAAAAAATAAAAATCTCTTGCCATCAGCTTTCTTATGGATTCTGAAAATCCCTAATGGGTGGTGAGTGGGATGTGGTCAGTGGTCAGCAGTGTCTTCTGCACATACATGCTTTCTGTGCAGTCCTCCAAGGAGAACAGCGGTTGTCTGCAACTGATTTCCGAACCACATTTTCGTCCTTTTCTGCCTGCACCCAACCACAAAGAAAAACAACATCCATGCCGCGCATTCTTTTCCCAACTCAAGAGCTGCTCTTCCACTTCTCTTCAGGACAGCTCATCTGATATGAAGCGCTTCATCTCACAGCCTAGCAAGATAAGCTGGGATGCAAACGCCCGCACCATCAGTCTTTTTTTTGGGGACTGCCAGGCAAATTAGCACTTGTGGAGATACCAATCTATTTCTGTCTGCAAAGGGTTATACACTGAAACCACTTCTGACAGCCCAAGTTAAACTGGAAAGAGATGGAGGAGGGTGGGGATGGGTAGGGGGCGAAGCCCTTCCCAAAGTATGGATGAAAGACGACAGTCATTGTTTGAAAGCAGTGGGATTTTTGCCAGAATCTGTGTGGTTTTCAAAAGAAATTACTGTAGGCTTTCTTTACAGTCTCAAGATTTCAGAAGTTTAAGGAAGCCCCAGAAATAATGAGAAGCGGATGATGCTGGTTACTGTGGTTCAGCCAATTGTCCAATTCTCCCTGCCTCTCAAAGTAAATAAAAATAGACAACTCTAGTGCCGGCGGTGAGGATGAAATATCAACATCTTTCTTAGCCTTTCTGTTTCCTAAGAACAAATGTTCAATCAAAAAAAAAAAACCAAAAAGTCAAAACCAGAATCTCAATTGAGCTATTTGTTGCATTTAGTTCAGAGTAACAGATTTTGACATGCTGGTTTCAGCTTCAAGACACTGAAAAGGTCTCAGAAATAAAGATTTATGAGATTCATAATCCCATTTTAGAAACATCCCTCTGTTAGGCCTTGCTGATCAGAATACTTCCTCTGGCACACAACTTATGAAAAACAAGAGCCACGAGAGGACCTCAACAGATGATACATCTAGAAGAACGTTAATCTTAAATTTTAAGACATTTAATTAATCATGCTTCCTTTTACTAAATCATATAAAAAGTAAGCCACAAATCAATATACACAAATTTAACACGTCATCCCACTGTTTTATACAGCCACACAACTCAACGCTGGCATTATCTATGCCTTTCTGAAATAAATGTGTCAGTGCTCTAGGTTCAAAAAAAAAAAGGTCTGAATGAACAATGTTGCCATCATAAAAATTTGCTTCTCTTGGATTTCATACTGCAGAGACTATTGCATTCCTTTAAAATTATGACTAAGGCAAATTGTCCTCATGCCACTCCAAAAAAGGCAGTATATTAAGCGGTTTCTTAGCCAGTCTCTTCTGAATTATTAATACTCAACAAGGCACGATAAACCACCACAAAAGTAACATTGCTGACAAGATCCAAGAACACACCGATTTCTCCTTAGTTACTCATTTTAAGACATCCATCACTACAGTTACAACGTCAAAAGTCACCAGAGATATTGCGTGGTATCTCAGAAAACCTCATCAAATGTTTTTAACCTGTAGACATTAGGGGGGCATTGTGTCTGCTAATTTTTGCCACAAAAATTGCAAGAACATAGGATAGAAATCTCCTCCCTTCTGGATAAGGTGGTTTTGGGGGGTTGATTTTGTTTGGTTTGAGGGTTTTTTTTGTTTGTTTGGGGTTTGGGGTTTTTTTTTATGTTTTGGTATACAATATGAGGAATAGGGAAGGTAAAGTCAGAAATGGAAACTCTTGGGGGGGAAAAAAGGCAGCGCTTTCTTGCTTGACCTAGATTGGACACTTGCTCTCCTCTCATAGTCCAAGACTGACATGTTTGTGTAACGTAATTCATCCTGGCAATCTTTGAGGATGCAAGAGCACAGATTGCCAGGACCACTCTGTGAAGAACAATAGGATTTGAGAAAAATATGTTCTTCTGGTTTTGTTTCAGCTCTGTGTTGCCAGCAGTAACAGCACACTGTATTCCTTGAAATGGGGGAATATCAGAAAGTCCCAATCACAGACGTCCACAGGGTTAATTTTGTATTCTCAAGGACTTAAGTTTAAAATGTATTAAACATTAATCGTTTGCAATGCTTTGAGCCATAGCGCTGACCTGACCCATTAAAACAGAGCAGTCCCTATGGGTGAAAAGCGTGTAGTCTTTTTAACCTGACACTTCACACTTCAGCAGTAATGAGACTAAAACCCAAATGAAGTCATGTGTCGCTTTGACTGGTGATAAACAGAGCTAACTCTGCTTTACTTGATGACCTCCCATAGTGTGGGAAGGCTCAGCCTGAAATTTTTCACATACATATCTAAGGCATTGAAGCTTTTGTGACATTTCTCATTGTACAGTATTTTATGCTCTCATCTGCGTCCTTTGATGATCCTCTCTGGGATTTTATTTTGCCTTAAATGGTTCTGCAAGATCCTTTTTGAAATAAAGACTGCTGAACCCACTGTTGATGCCATGTTTGTTTTCTTTCGTCATAATGAAGTATCAAGTAATTGATTCATAGTCATTCTCGTTACATGAAAACTTCAGCATGACCCTCACTGGGAAAGATCTGGTTTCATTCCAGAGTATCTGATGCATCTGCACAATTAAAATGCCATCTGAACCATTTAAAACAGAGATAAGCTATGAGAAGAAATGGAACCTGTGAAATGTAAAAAATATTAGCATCTCAATGTCTGAACTGTGCAAAGTTATCATAGGGAAACAGTTAACTCCAGTTTCCTATTCAAGCTAATTACTGCCCAGATAACAATCTCACCTGTGCTGAATAGATGCAGAGCCCTTCTCATACCTGTATATCAGTATATGAATTCATAATCCAAAAAACACAAGGCATGAACTATGCATTGTTAGAGATATTTACAATGAACTCACTTGTAGCAGTTTGGCACACCAAGGCCAAGTGAGTCAGGATCTGACAAAGGCTGGTTTGTTGTAAAGGAAAATATACATTTCTCCCTTCCTGCTTGCAAAGCAGGAAAACAATAGGGCGTTAAATGCCACAGGTGTTTTAACAAACACAAAGCTTTTACAATTATCACAGAAAGAAAAACATAAAGAAAAGCCCTCAGTGACAGCTTCCACCACAGCAACCCCCCTAACATCCACACTGACCTTCGCAGAAACGACGGAGGAAGCAAAACCCAGTGCAAGCGAAGCTGGATACTGTATTTCTGATCAATTAATGGAAAACTGCAAAGATTTTTCAAAACCAATGTTTTTGAATGATACAAATAGGTGCATGTGGCATAGTACAGACTATGTGCTAAAAGCTTTCCGTTGTATTTTTGTTTCTTTCGAGTGAAGCGAGTGAGGCAGATGCTCTGCCCTCCTCCTGGTACAGAGAGGAATTCCAGGATGCTCAGTGGGTGATACAGGCTTCCTTGCACGGAACATCACATGTTTTCCCAGGGTGCAGGAAAACAATACCAATCCTCCCTCCAGTACTCCAAAATGTGTTATTCCTCACGTGACGTTAGCTAAGCAGGCTTTGAATTGTCACTCAGACTTTAGACCAGCAAGACAGACGCAAAAAAGTGAGGAAGGCAAAAGCTTAGTTGTGACAGAAACGTGATAAATCTTTTGAATGAATGAATGAATCTTCCCCCATTGTTCTGCAAAACGCTCCGAAGACAGAGCAGCCAGTTTCCCAACCCGAAGGCAAACAAGAATGGCTTCCAGGAGTTGAACAGGAAAGCCAGAAGAGGGATGAGCCAAGAACCACAGGTTCAAAGGGCAAAGCCCCTTATGTTTCTTAGGGGAGATTACATGATTTACATACGGCCAGAAGGGAGCCAAGGTTCAAGCCGCGATCCGAATTCAAACGTTTTTGGAAGCCTCATTTTTTGACACAGTTTAGAGCATTTCATCTTATCAGAAGAGAGCCTGGGAGTCTGCCTTGACATTCCCAAATTAAAGAGTGCTCAACTAACCACATGCCCTGCAATTCCTCTTTTCCTCCTCCCTTCAGGGCTTTCAGGGACAAGTTTTTCCCAGGACCCTCAATCCCAGCCAGCGATAAACAAAGCAGGAGTGGCATCAATCTACTGCACCCTGGGAAAGCACAGAGTAACCAGCTGTGGAGGGAGTCTGTAGCCCACACCATGTCATTAAGCTTCCCCCAGCACCAGCGCAGCATTAGCCCACGCAGGCTCTGCCATAAGCCTAGGCTCTTCATGCCAAAAGGAGAAGACAGGTTCCCACAACAGCCACCCACAGGGGACACCTCAACATCAGCATCTGGCATCAGCACTGAAAATGCCGTGCAGAGGAAGCCCTTCTCCTTCTGAAATGCCGTCTCGTTGCCTGTCCAAGCAAAGCCTGTTTGCTATAGCTCTGCAGAGCAATGAGGATTCAGTCCTGGGGAGCACAAACTTTACCAGCGTGCTGAGTGCTAGTTGTATTTTTACAACTCTGATGTATTGAACATTGGAAAGACTTCTTTTTTTTCCTTGGGCCTTTTTTGGGTGGGAGAAAGAAAGAACGCTTGCTCTTAGGAAAAAACCTGTAAGAGATTATTGATATAAAAGACTCCTGAGCATTTAATAAAGTGGAAAGTTAATCTTTTGGGGGGAAAAAAAATAACATTTATAGCCTTCCCAGTGTCTGTGCCAAAGGTAGACCTCTTCAGAAGTAAACTCAGTGTCCATCAGACAAGGATTAGTAGATTATAAAGAGGAGTTGGGCAAAGATTATTCATCACATCTATTGATTACTTTGCAGCTAGTACAATTCAGTCTTTGCTACTAGTATTTTTTAAAGGTCACACCTGAGTATGGCAGTAGAAACGAGCGCCATCCCCAGCACGGGGCCAGGATGCAGAAGGGGAGGCATGACTATGGTGGCCTGCAGCATTCTCTTCTCCTCAGCCTGCAGAATATAATCTCCAAATTAAGGCAACAACTTAACCCCCCTGCTTAGTCTGCTTTCTGCCCCAGGTCTGAAAAAATCCCACCGCATCAGTGGAGAAGCCCCCTCGGAGGTGCTATTAACCACCACTAGGAAGGGGAAGGCACAGCAGATGCCCGAGGAGAGCACCACGTGGATTATGAGGAGATACCATGCCAGACGCCCAGAAACAAGACCCAATATTCTGTCTCAAAGTGCTCCATATGACACACACACAAACACACTAAAAGCCGCTTCAGCTCTCAGCCAGATCAAAAGCAAGACAAACTTTTTGGCACAATAAAAGAGAAAGCAGGCAAGGCTTTATCATATGATTCCAATCACAGACAAGAGGCCTTTCAGCCCTCCAGAGATTAGCTTGAATGAGCAGCATAGGTCTGGGGTGGAATAACTCTCCATTTCTTAGGAAGTTAATCTGTCTAATTTTGGAGGGGGGTGGCGAAGGGGGCTCTCCTCCTCAGGAGATAAGCTGCTTTTGTAGTCTTGGAAATTCTTACAGCTGCCAGCGGTATTAACAAGCCTCATACACACAGCGTGATCTTCTCCCTTTTCAGTACGAGCAAACCTAGAGCTGCTGGCAGCCCTCTTTTACAGCCGTCTCCCGACAGGCAACAATTGGGTCACGCCACTGACAAACAGGTTCTCTCAAAATGCTTCCCGAAGCATTACCAGATTGTCTGCATTAGTTTACAGGAGACTTCCATTTGCGGTCTTTTTTTTTTAATAGGAGGCAAGGAAAAGTTTCAGCATTTTCCTCAAGCATAACTATGTTTCTGACATGTTAATTGCTACTCAGAAAGCCTGCAATTAGCCAAGCCTAACATCATTGCTCTCCATGTCTATCACCGAAATCATCATTTCAGACCAATTAAAGAAGCCCCTCACCCACCTGATGAATCGGGTTGGGCTCCTTTGACAAAAACCTTTTGTGGTGAATACAATTACTTGAATGATGATGCTGGCCCTTTCACCAGTTGGATGAAGGCTCTCAAATAAAAGTTTACTGACAGAGATCGAAATAATTCTGCCCCTGACAGAAAGAATATAAAACTACTTTGGGACCATCTTCAAATACCATCCATCCCACTTTCTGACTTATGAACAAAATCCTTCAGTTTGCACCAGCATCTGAAAGGCTACTGCATTCTAACCTCCCCACGTGATTTGTGTCTTGTCACGCTCCTCGTAATCATCTTTCATTTGCTGATGACCTAATATTTTGGCCACATTCTCATGATACAATCTCTGAACCACGGGGGTTAGAGACAGCAGCAACATGCAGGTCACCAAGCCCGCCACCTTCCTGTGCCTCCTCTGAACAAGACCGGCACCTCCTAACATAACTCCATCCCCAGGTGCTGCTTCCCTGGTGTTTCTACCACCATTTTCTTTCCCCAGGTGCATGACAGAGGACTCCCAGGATGACCACCAGACAGAAAAGCGACCCTGTTAGCAATGTCCATTCATACCAGAAGACTCAGTGCATAGTCCAAACACAGCATCTGCACTTACTCATTTTGGATACTCTCTGCAATTAGACTATCAGTGGAATTTTTCTGCATGGTGGGTTGACCCTGGCTGGACGCCAGGTGCCCACCAAACCTGCTCTATTACTCCCCTCCTCAGCTGGACAGGGGAGAGAAAATATCACAAAAGGCTCATGAGTTGAGATAAGCACAGAGAGAGATCACTCAGCAATGACCATGGCGGGCAAAACAGACTCAACGTGGGGAAATCAGTTTAATTTATTACTGATCAAGTCAGAGGAGGGTAATGAGAAATAAAAACAAAATCTTAAAACACCTTCCCCCCACCCCTTCCTTCTTCCCTGGCTCAACTTCATTCCCGATTTCTCTACCTTATTCCCCCAAGCAGCGCAGGGGGACAGGGAACGGGGATTGCTGTCAGTTCATCACATCTCTGCCACTCCTCTCTCCTCAGTGGGAGGACTCTTCACACTCTTCCCCTGCTCCAGCATGAGGTCCCTCCCATGGGAGACAGTCCTCCAGGAACTTCTCCAACATAGGTCCTTCCCATGGGCTGCAGTTCTTCATGAACTGCTCCAGCGTGGGTCCTTTCCACGGGGTGCAGTCCTTCAGGAACAGACTTCTCCCGCATGGCTCCCCCACGGGGTCACAAGTCCTGCCAGCAAACCTGCTCCAGCATGGGCTCCTCTCCACAGGGCCACAGGTCCTGACAGGAGCCTGCTCCAGTGCAGGCTTCCCATGGGGTCACAGCCTCCTTCGGTCATTCACCTACTGTGGCGTGGGGTCTTCCACAGGCTGCAGGTGGATATCTGCTCCACCATAGACCTCCATGGGCTGCAGGGGGACAGCCCTGCCTCACCGTGGTCTTCACCATGGGCTGCAGGGGAATCTCTGCTCCAGTGCCCAGAGCACCTCCTCTCCCTCATTCTTCACCGACCTTGGTGTCTGCAGAGTTGTTTCTCTCACATACTCTCACTCCTCTCCTCTGGCTGCTGCTGTGCAGCAACTTTTACCCCTTCTTAACTATGTTATCACAGAGATGCTGCCACCATCGCTGATGTGCTCAGCCGTGGCCAGCAGCAGGTCCGGCTTGGATCCAGCTGGCATTGGCTCTGTCGGACATAGGGGAAGCTTCTGGCAGCTTCTCATGGAAACCACCCCTGCTGCCCCCCACTACAAAAACCTTGCCACACAAACCTGATACAGTCCGTGACCTCACTTCAGCTGCCTGAAGTAAATAAAGCCATCCTAAATGCTTTTGCCTCCTGCAAATTCTCAGCAATATCTCTTGACACAGATTAAGATAATCCTCTGACTAGATAGCAGTTTTCTGAAGCTGCTGTCAAAATACACAGGGATTATTTTCAGCGACATGTTACCATTCTGGAACTTGGTTGTGGTATCTGCCACAGAGAAAAGAGTTTCCTGAACAAGCCACCTCCATAAATTCTGTTTGCACATTGGAAACCGCTCTGGGGAGGTGACTATCTGTATGTTTTATTCCTTCATTACCGCTGGCGACATGCAGAGCAACTGCAGAAGGGAAGCGAGGCATGAAGTCCTAATATTTATTTTGACTCTTCCAAAATATATGTAGTGTTTTACTCTAAATTGTCTGAACAACAGTAGCATAACAATAAACTTAATACATTCTGGCTTCATGTTGGACCTTTTCAGCCATTTCTTATAACTACCGGAGAATATGTTAGAAAAATAAACATGTAGGCAATACATGACTTGGCAAAATCCATTTATATCCTGTCTCAGTATTTAATCACAGTAGATTACAGCATCAAAATCCAAATTCTGCCCCTCTTTGCCACAGGGGTAGTTGCACAGGTGCATCTGAAGGTGAAATTTACCCCTACAATGTTGATGAAGGGGAAACAATCTTCCCTTCACCTGGATTTGCTTCCCCTTAAGAAGCTCTCAGACCCAGCCAGGCAAAAAACAACTTCACACTGTGAGTTCCCACAGGTATCTCTCTATCAGGTTTCAACGTATCAAAAACTGATGACAAAGAGCTCAACTTAGGTCTAGTGACATAACAATTAAAAAATATAAAACCTTTAAGGACTTAAGAACAGAAAACCAAAGTGCTCCATAGCAATCGCAACTTAGGTTTGAAAAGCACAGATGTTGGGCCAATTTGATGTAGGGAAAACTAAGAGGGATGCCAAGGTGCAGCCTCAGTCAAGGTACGCACCCTCCCTCCGCAAGTGGTGCCAGTCTGACCTAGGAGAAAAAACGCTTCTAAAACAAGAGCCTGCTATGGTCAAGGCAAAGGAAAAATGACCCCAGTAACTACACCATCACTTTGGAAACCCACGTTCGGTTGCCGTTCCACCAAGGCTGCTGGGAACAAACATGGCATGGCAGGGCACAGGTACGGGAGAGCAGCAGGAGGGAGCAGAGCTTCCCTACTGCTCTGGGTGGTACCAACAGCAGCAAGCCCAAACTCCCCCACCCCTCACACCACTTTCTTTGGTCAGGGGTGGCCGGATCCCCACCCATCACAGGGGTGAGGGTGACAAAACTCAGCAAAAAACAGCAGTTTGATGGGGAAAGAAATAAAGAGTCTTTAAAGGGTGACAAAAGAATTACCACTTAAATTTTTTTTTTTTTCTCCTCCTCCTAAGGTTCATAAGCAGAAAGGAGAAAACCTCTGACAGGTTAGTTAAAGGCAGCATGTTTCTGTACAAATCGCAGCTGGTATCCCACCAGGTGTTAGCCCGGGGGTATTCGCTTCCCTGAGCCCGGCAGCTGAACCGCGGGGATGCTGCACCGAGGATGACTGCTCCAGTTCACTGGAGAAGCCTAAGCAGAAAATACCACTGTTTAATTACTCTCTTTCCTATACATCTGCCACACCTGCTTCCTCCTGGGACTAATCCCCTTTTCTGTTGCGGAAATGCCTGGTTATGAAGATGGCGTGGGCACAGAGAGGCGGCTAGAGGCTACGACACTTGCCACCCATCCATAAACACGGGTAGCAATGGGAAGACCGCTAAGAACAAATACACTGATCTTCAGTGCCAGCGTGGTTAACTAACAGCTGCAAAACACAGGGCCCAACCCAAAGACCGACAAAACGAACGGAAGCTTTTCCATCGGTGGCCAAAGATGCTGATGGCAGCCTTAGCAAGGGCTTTGTTACGAACACCCAGGCCACGTCCTCGCCAGCGATGCCACTCGCAAGCCCCACCACTGCCAAGGACGGCCACAGGAGCCCAGCACCACCTCAAGCCAAGCCATGCAGGCTCAGTTTCTGCTTCTTTTAAATCTCCCTCTGCACAGGCTCAGTTGGAGCAAAGCAAAGGAGCACCCATCTGCCTGCAAGCTTGCCGCAGTCACAGAGAGCCTGCAACTGAAACAGCTTTGTGACAAATCACTCTGCTTTCTAGATTTCTGTTGTACGCAGAGGGAAGAGGCATTTTGCAGGATTATTTATGGGTGGGATTTTTAAGAGCGCCTGAAGCCTTTTCAAGGAGGTCCCTGCAATCCCAGCTGACAGGGGAATTCATTAGTCCTCATCTGTTCATGTTCCACGTCAAATATCTTAAATCAAATCCTAACTTACTCGTGGTCCAAGTCAAGATACTGACTTTGGCGTTCCTGAAAGCACATGTGAACATGTCACACACAATGCAACACAAAGACAGAGGCTAAAAAAAGTTATACTCCAACTTGCCCTGCCTAATGAATGTGTGTATAAACAGCTCCCTGACCAGACAGTCACGATGATAAAAAAAGATCACTTAACATGCCAACAAAAAAAAAAGCAGTCACAAAAGAAACGCCACGATTTTTGCCTGTTGTTTCTTTTAGTATTGTTAAAATGTGCTTATGCTGGTCTTTAAATATTTTTCTGATCTCCCATTACCGCCTGGAGGCATCTCTCCGAAAAGCGTTCTTTCCTTCCCGTCTCCAGTAATATCCTATGTTAAAAAGTGAGTGTTTTTTTTTAAGAAGCCAAGGCTGATTTAGTTTGTATGTCCAGAATCGCACAAAATTTCTTTCTTTTCTTAATGACAGTAAGATCCTTATGACGCAGGTGTGCTGCTGAAATGGTGACATTTCCAGTGGTTTCCGCAAAGATTTCTCCTTACTGGCACTGCTGTACCAAAGCATGCCCCAAACAAATAAACTTTGTACAAACAAATTTGTAACCATTCACAAGGGACACAGTGATGGGAAGGGTAGTGGTTGTTCCCAGACCAGGTTCTAGAAGAAATGCCAACATCTGGAAGCCATCTCAGATGGAGTCCTTCCTGCCAACCCCTGCAGAAAGGCTCCTGAATAGACACAGGGATGCAGCCATCATCTCCCCAGGTGGAGGAGAGAGGACACCACTGGAACAGCACGGCACAGCATGTATTGCTGCTGCTGCCCATCCCAAATGTGCCTCACAGGACTGCTAAGGAGAACCAGGCAGCGGTTCAACCCTCCTGCTTTACACAGCAATATGTTCATTTTTCCAACAGGGCTCACTCCTGCCAGTGCTGTGAGCTGCAACTTGCTTTAAATCAAAGGCAGAGGGAGGGCCAGTAGCAACCTGGAGTCATCAACAAGTCGAGGCATATATTAAATACCCGGTCAAGAATGCCCAGTGGGAGTGTCATTAATGCAGAGATTTTCATTAGTGCTCGGCCTGTGTTTCTTTGCAGACTGAGCTGATGACAGTTGAGGCTGCAGCATTTAGGTCCAAGACTCCAGCAGAGGTGTCTTCATTAGCTTTGCACTTTTCCAGGCTCTCACCAGGAGGTCATTGTACCATTGTAACCTTCATCTGAACATAGCTGAATAAATCCAACTGTGAAAGAATACAAAGCGTATCAGCAAAACAGCGAGTCTCATCGCTTAAGATAGTGCTTTCACGCTTTTTCTATGAATTTTGTTTTTATAAATGCAAATCTGGAAACAACAAAAACCGGCGCGCTTTACTATTTCCATCTTCCTGTTCCCCTTTGGCTTGTAGGTAAAGCTATTTACTG
This sequence comes from Ibidorhyncha struthersii, assembly GCA_013398815.1. Taxonomy (NCBI): domain Eukaryota; kingdom Metazoa; phylum Chordata; class Aves; order Charadriiformes; family Charadriidae; genus Ibidorhyncha; species Ibidorhyncha struthersii. The sequence continues at coordinate 1,212,598 of VZSZ01001855.1, forward strand.
CATCTAGTTTTAATTAGACTGTAAACTCTCCTGGACAAGGGTTGATCCTCACATCGAGTGCCTTGCACAACAGGAGAGGACCAATTGAGATCAAGGCTTCCAGATGTCACCAGAACACAAACAAAACAGGATGTTCATAAATGTCAACGCTTGCCCTGGTATGGAGTAGCTCTTAAGGGGTAAAAGGTCATTTGTGTATGCACTTTCTTCACATATTTAGCCAGGAAAACTGCACTTCCATTTGTAAGCCCCATAAAGCAAAGGTATTCCCTCAGAACTGCTTGAAGGCTCAAGAGTGGCAAGATACACAATCATAATTTTACAGCCGTCAATTGACGTTTTCTTAGCTAATTAGGATGCATACAACCAACACAAATCAAAGATACTAGAGCATACATCAAATTTTCATAAGCTTTTGGAATCAAACTGTTGGGAAATGCAGCTTCCAACCTCATATTTAATACACTATAATGTTTCCAAGAGGGAGTAATATTTTCTGCTCTAATTCTATTATGTAAAAGTATGTTTTCTCTGCCAGTAAAACATATGGGACAGTTTTTCTGTTGTTAATAACTGAAGTCATGCAGTACAGATTTTCGCATTTAGTATTCTGAAACTAAGCCCTTTTTGGTAAAAATGTTGGCCAAAAATAATCCTAAACAGAAGTGAAATTAATTGCTTTCCCATCATCTTCTCTAAGGGTGACTTTACATACAGTATTTTTTTAATAGTCATTGAAACGCAACAATCGGGCAACAAAATTTCTTAGTGCAGATCTTCCACTGAAGTCAGTCAGTAACAGCTCTGTAAGAGGAGGCGTTGCAGAAAGAGGCTCTCGGGAAGATGCACGGTTGTTCTTCTCAAGCTGAACAGAACAAAGCAGTGCTCCCATTCAGCTGAACCTAAATGCAAATTTTTGCTTCATCAGTCCGTGAATGTCTCAGCCCTCCAAAATGGTATACATGTGCATGATTTTTCAAGTTGTATAAATTCCAGCCAAACTTAAGGAGTCTCCTCCGAGTACGTAGGTTTAAGCATCAGCTTAAGCTTTTGTGGAATTCAAACCTAAATCAGAAGCAAGTAGGTTTTAAAGAGAAAGAGGAGCTCCCTATCTAAGCTAGCATCTGGCTAGGACTGGTAGGTCTCCATGAAAAAAGAAATCAGACCTCTTATTTTTTAGAAATAAAGGTGCCCCGCTTTAGGATATAAAAAAAAATCCACACTCTGACTGCTTAATAAACCTTAGCAAGTGATTTTATCTGAAAGAACATCTTTACAAATATGAAACACAGATACACCTTTCTAGCCTTATATTGGTTTTCATATCTCATTTCCTAACACTGCAAATGCCGTAATAGGGAAGAAATTACAGGAAAAATTTGCTGCATAATTTCTTTGCTGTTGCCAAACTGCCTCTCACCATGCTAACTCTGAAGAGTTTACTTCAACAGCAGATAAGCTCTGAAACAAACCAACTGCTGTAGCTTTCCCCTGACAATGGAAGAGAAACAAAGAGAGTTCAAAGCTACTGCCAAGTACTCAAAGTATGGAAGCGAGTTATCTAGCAAGTACCATCCCTGGGTTTGGCCCTCCTGACTCAGCAGGCAAAGAAACTGCATTTTATTTTGCACGACACCATGCAATTCTGGCATATTCAGCTTGAACTCACTTAATACAGCACAGGAGATGCAGATCACTCTGACAGTGATACAGAAAGGGGTGTCCTAACAGAAGTGATGCATCTCAAACGCCAACAAAAAGCAAGATGCAGAAGCAAAGAAAAATTAAAACCAAGAGCTGGTCAAGGCTACATATATCTTCTGTAATGCATTTATCATGTCAAAGCAAGCTAATGATTTCTAAGTATCTTGCTCAGCTCCATAAAGTACTTTGCACAAGGCTTTGGAAAGTGCTCAGATCTTGCCAGCGTACAGAAAAGACCTAAAAGCATCACCCTGTCAGAGCCTTTTGCCCTACGACACTGTATCCCCTAAATATACACTAAATATCTCAACTGTGACACCCACAGCAAACACAGATAACCAACATCTGCGGTCAGAGAGTGCAGGTACTACCTGACATCCTCCGTTTTCAGGATATCTGAAATGGCCAGCATTGGTTTTATTTCTTTACCTGGAAAGTTAAGAAGTTAATGTTTAGACTGTCCCAGCTCCAACTAGACCCATCTACGGGTATTACAGTCTGTTTATACACTTCACTTTCAAGAGCTAAGCCAAAAGATGTTTCAAATGGGAATTCACCACCATGCACTGTAAAACTTGGGGACCCCCAGCCACTTGCAAAGTGGTAGGCTGCTCAGCAAGTGAGAGAGGGAACGGTCCATCTCTGATCCAACCATGTGTGGAAACTGGACCACAGGTGCCACTCTGGGGAGGAAAGGTGTGGGGATGTCTCTGCAGTGATCACCTACACACCCTTCTCTTTCACGGGCACCCTGACCCCACACCAGAGGGTGGGTGCCACCACGTTCCTGCCTCAACCCTCCTAGCAGGGATCCCTGAAACCCTCTGGCTTCCCGGCTGCACAAGCACACACACACGTTTGATAGCAACCCAACCCAACGCAACCCAACCCACCCCACCCCACCCCACCCCACATATTTCTCCCCTGCCCCTGGACAGGCAGGACCCCCAGCAGGGGTGGTGCCCTCCGGCCCTGCTGCGCCTCTGCCACAGGCAACCTCCGCCGCAGCCTCCACTGATGATCGCCAGAAATAAGTTAAGAATGAAGACTAGCCTCCAGGCTCCCTGTCACTCCTCTCCAGGTCGCGGATCCCCCTGCCAGCTTGCGTAACATTTATTCTATTCAAATTTGATTTCTCAGTGCTTTTTCCTTCCATGCCAGTGCTGCCCTCACTCCACACGCTCTGCAAGAAGCCAAATCGCGGTGGCTATTTATTAAAAGAGAATTGCAGCATCTTGCACTCAGTTTTGCAACACCACACGGTTAATTTAACTTAGCGCAAGGGGTGACCAGATGAGCCCTTCCACAAAAGAATCGCACAAAATGCAAAAAACATTTTATCACTCGTTTCTTTATCCCGCAAACCCGTTTGGTTTGGCAACCAACCTTCTAGCTGCCGCTCTGAGAATGTGTACTGAAAAAAAAAAATAACCTTATTTCTCAGAGTTGCAAAGTTGTCACAAGTAATTATCTGCCCAGCCCAGACTCGACAATGCGACGACGAAAGAGCTGACAGGCCCTCCAAGTTAACAAAGCTGGACCTGACCCTCAACCAGCCATCTCCCCAAGCATCCTCCGGTCCAGGCGGCATCTGGAACCTGATGTTATAAAACTTGAAACCTCGTTTAGGAAAAAAGGCAGCCCCGGGTTTATCAGCCTCGCACAACAGGAGCAAACAGGGCTGCAACAACCCCGGAGCCCCTCGGCAGCATTCGCTTGCCCTGGGCTCCTTCAAAGTAAAGAACTGCCATAAAGAAAATCTAAAAGGAAAAGCAGCAGATGGAGCATATTCATGATTTTGCAAACAATTTAAGAAACAAACAACTTTGTTAGAGGGTGGGTGGAGAAAGGATTCATCTTTGGACTTTCCCCCCTCCTTAAACAATCCGCAGAAATCTGTCTGCTGAAAGGGAATATGAATGGGAAAAAATCTGGCTCATGAGCCAAGGATTGAGTCGCAAACGCCTAGGGATTTTTGTCCGCTGGCCAAATAGGGCGCTCTGGCTTGTTTTCCATCTTCCTACTTCCCATTACCTGCGACCAAAACATTTTATATGGGTACGGGACAAATCTCGGCACATCAGGGAACACCGGGGGGGGCTGACGGCAGCCACAGGAGAGCGAGCACGCGCACGCTCTCCACTGGGATGACAGACAGGGAATGTCCCTGGATATTTTAACCCGCAGAGCTCACTGAAGCACCAGAAGTGAGGCGAAAGCCATCCCACCGGCGTTCCCCCGAGGCAGAGCGTGTCTCCAGCCACCATAGAGGGGCCTCAGCGCAACCCACCCTCCTCTCAAGCCCTTGTCCATCTTCTTCCCGGGTCATTTGGGGAAAAGCTGTAGGTATGTCGGGTTGTCCGCCCGAGGGCTGAGCCCTTGGGGCCCCTGTGCCCGGGGTTGGCCACGACCTGCTGAAGAGAGCCCCATTCTGCGGTAGCAGGTGCTGCCCGGCCCGGGGGTCTGCGCCGAGGCCCCTGCCAGGGCTTCCACCGAGGGAGCCCCTGCCAGGGTTGTGAGCCGTCAGCCTTCCTCAGGGACTTGATAAATAAAGGAAAAACAGACGAAAGACGGGAAAAGCAGCTGTTTGGAAACGAACTGTAAAAACATCTGTAGCGCACCACCGACCGACCGCCTCTGGCTGCGGCCACGGAGGGTTTTAAAGGGCCACGATGCTGCAGCGGAGGAATGGGGCTTTGAGCTGCCCCGGCTCGAGGCGCGCTGGCACGGAACGGCACCCCAAAGCAAAACGAGTAAACAAAAATAGAGGAAAAACCGAGCTCTGCCGCCACAGCGAGCCCTCTGCTTCTGGGGCCACGCGAAAGAAGGAAAAAGAGGAATTAAACCATAAATAAGGAAAAGTCCTTACTAACACTGTACTACTACACCTCCGGCAGCCCTTCACAGGTGATGTGCTTTTCGGCGAGTGGCATGGAGGGGAGGTTTAAAGAGGGCTTCACGAGGGTTTAATTTACTGCTGGAAGGCCGGTGGCTGCACTACTGGAAGTGGTTAGTTCACACGCAGACGAACTCCGTCGCTGCCTGCACTTGACTAGCTGACAACATACCAAAGAAACATTAAAATCAATCTATTTGGCTTCGGTGCGTATCATTCCAACGCAATTTTATGCATTTGCTTCAGACTTAGGGGGAGGGGAGGGGGGGAGAAGGTTCAAGGGTCTAAGTAGCTCAATTTATTTTTCAGTAACTAAGTTACCAGAGACTTGTAGGGAGATTGTATTTATTTTCTGAAGGAGGCTCCAAGTTGGCAGAGAGGTCCTTGGAAGTACATATTTCTTCACGTTCTCTTGATCTCAGTGTGTGGAGATTCACTTAACAGCTGTTTTATGTGCAAATGTTTTTTCAGGCATGTCCTCCCCAACCATAAACAGATTTTTAAAGGAAACCCTCTTAAAAGAAGTTAAGAGACAACAAATCTCCGAGCCTCTTCTCACCCAGAGCTGGAGATGAGATGTGAGCAAAGCCCAGAGGGTCTTCACACCACAGAAGGTTGGGGGTGTGTGTTGTTTTTTTGTTGTGTTTCTTTTTTTTTTTTAATGTATCAATACTGTAGTGGCCCTTCCAACAGAAAAAACAATGCTCTGCCCTCTGCGCAGCTATACTTCATTCCTTTTTTTTTACATGCATACATACGCATTCCTTTGTGCAATATCTATATTAGGTCTACCTGCATTTAATCTTAAAATGACAAAAACAACAAGGTTTTTTGGCAATGCAGAAAGCAAGAGAGACAGTCATCTTACACGCACGGCAATGAAATCATGTACCCATTTGGCTACCACACAAACTAGGCATATCCATAGGTGTGTATACGTGCATGCATACAGGCAGAGACAGGGAATTCGGGGGAGGCCTTCACTTCCTAACGTTTTCTGAGGCACAGATTTAATAGCTAACACTCAGGGTTACTGCTTATGAACCCATCTCAGAACCAAGGTCCTACAAAAACCACTTAAAGCTTCTACATCATACTACTAAATCGTTTATGTCAATTTCTTCAGGTTCATTTGAATGTGAGAGGACCCATAGGCTGGGCGTCAAAACAAATATGTAAATTGCGCCTCTAATGAAAATCTGTCAAGAAATCCAGCAGGAAATAAAACGTGCAAAACTGTTTTGAAGCACCAAAAGGAAAAAAAAAAAAGGCAAACCAAACCAAACCGAAAAAATGGACGAAGAAGGAAAGACAAGCCTTTGAAGGGACTAACAGCCAGCACCAGAAGCAGCACCTCTGAGGCCACCTGGAGAGCCAAGACAGCAGATCCTAGCTCCGGAGAGGGGAGTCCCACGTCCTACATCCTTTGGTGGCAAAGACAGCTTAGAGGTTGCCGTCTGCCTTTTTGCTTCCAGGATGCCATTCTAGACATCTCCTCATCCCCCATGGCTGTTGTTGGCCCCTCGTTGTGCTGAGTGAAGCGTCTGTGGAGCCAAGCTTCAGGTCAGATCTGCAAAATGATCTGGCTAATAAAACAGAGGGAAAGGGGTTGAAAATCAGTATTAATGCTGATGCTGTGGTTTGCTGGTACAGTGAATCCAGCTTTAAAACTCCTACTACCAAATCCAAAAAACGTGATAAAGAACCAAGATACGGTAAAAATTTCTTCTGGTGGTTTAAGCTTGCTCCGCTCTTTGCTACCTATTCAACTTTGTATTGGCAGGCTCCTGGCCAAGTCATCTGTCAGTCTGTGCCTCCCACAGGCGACATAAAGCCAACATAAAAGCACCGAGGTAGCATTAAATCCCATGTTGTCTGTTGACAGCTGATCCAGATCACACCCATACTGCAGAGTGATCCAGTCCGAGGCAGGGACATGGGGCTGGATCATGGATCCACAGCTGAGTCATTGCCTCACATGAATGAGCAGGCAGGACAGTTGACAAAGCACTGATGAAATCTGCTTCCTGCATTTAACAGTGCCATTACCTCTTCTGTCCTGAGCTGTCAGCCAGTAATTAGGATCTTGCAGGTTGTTTCCATTAGGAGATGAAATCGGAGCCAGGTATAGAGCTGGCGGAAAAACAGGATTTCCAGTTGTCAAGAAATTTTCATTTCTTTCGAGTACGGTTTTGGACTAAATTGGATGTACTCCTTCTGTAACTGGGGTCCATGGTTGAGATTCCCCAGTCATACCTGTGCTGGGGTTGGGGGTCCCAAAACTCCCAGCACCTCCTGCCACAGGGGAGGGCTGCCACATGCAATGTTTCTCCTGGACTCTGGATTCAGCAGTAGCTCAGCAGCCCAAGATCTCTCAAGTAAAACAACCTAGGCTCAGCTACTGGCATTTCCTTCTCGCTCTTGACAAGTATTTCCTCAAGCTAATACACCTGATTTACAGAGGATTTATCCATATGGAAAGTCCTACTCCCCTGAATACAGCGGAGGGCTCTGCTGAGTTCTCCAAAGTGCCTCTCGCATCCCCCAAACTGCAAACCAAATGTGTATCATTTATGTTCTGAACACAGAGAAGCAATAAATGGTCAGAACAAAATTCAAGGTCTGAGATAAATTGTCAGAAGCACCTAAGCGAAGCGTATGGAAGAAGCAAATCCTGCCTCTTGGGAACCCATTGGCCCAGAGAGTAAAGAGGAATGATGGGCGCTTGGCTGCGGATACCTCCCAGGTGAACCAGGGAGGGTGAGGGTGATTCATATCACACTCACTTTTCCTGAAAGTTGCTATGAAAGGCATCTTTCTGAATTTTAACTTCCGAAAGAAAAAAAATAAAAATCTTGAACTAATGCTCTTTATTTAGTTTGTAGTGCTCCCCCCACCAAGCACTGCAGTTCTCAGAGTTACTAACCCTACAAGGATTCAGCCAGCCAAAAGATGTTATTCCTTTTGCCAGTCTCCACTTGCCAGTTGTCAATGAGTAGTTTGTGAACATCCCAGATCTGTCAGTTGGAATAATCCACTCCACTGTTTTCTACAATTAATTTCCAGGGACTGTCAGCTGCAAACAGGCAGTTCACAGCAGCAGTTCACAGCAGCAGTTCACTGTCCGACCTACTGGCTTGTGCAATGGACACTAAATCTGCAGCTTCTTTACATTCTCATATACAACCCTACTAAAATCTTGCACTCTTATGCTTAGCATCAGCAACATGGACGTTTGTGCAGGCTTCTGGATAGGAATGTTTCTTTCTCCTGTTTTGGTCTAATAGTTTTCCAATACAAACACTTTCTAATTCAAAATTCCCTTTCTATTATCCCATACTCAGCCAAGTTTTAACCCCTTCACCAACATCCCTGCCAATGTATTCACTTGTTTGCAGACAACAACATAGAAGAAGGCACAAATACAGTTAAAGAAATTTATTTTGCAATAACGAGTATCTATGAAACTTTTTTTTCTTTTATCCAACTCCATGTCCTTCTATTTAATTGTTGTCAACATAACTAAAAGGCACTCCTATTAGTAACAGCTAGCATCAACACGATTTACATTTTCCAAGATAAGTATTTGGAATCCAGGTCCCAGCCACGCAAGTATCAGTACCTGTCTGTTATGTAGGTAGATTCCCAATTGTCCACTCACTTGACCACCCCTCC
>VZSZ01001855.1:1220935-1248153 GCA_013398815.1 Ibidorhyncha struthersii
CCCCCCCCCAAACAAGCAGATTATTGCAGGATCCAAAAAACACACAAAACCACAGCTTTGCCCCCAAAACACAACACACGGCATTTGGACTGAGGCCAGTCAAAACAGCCCCATCGCAGGACTGCCGCTCAGCAAAGGTGGCAGAACCACGCAGTGCAGATGGGGGCTCAGCGCCCCCCGTCCGCTCCGTATCCACGGGTCAGCGATGTCCATGGGTACCAACACAGTCTGTGCTGGCACTTACTTTCTGAATCATTTCAGGACTTTCTAAGTCAGTTGTAAGACATCCCTGTGGTCTTGAACCAGAACTTGGCATAAAAAAAACCCCTGAACTAGAACTGGATACTTTTATTCAAAACAAAACAAAACCTTGAAACAGCTGTTTGCACTTTTTTTTATTTTTTCCTAATTGTAGGTATGTCCAAACCAAACAATCTTGCCTCAAAAGCTTACCACTTGTGTGTATTCTCATAACATAAAGCCCATATTAATAGTGAGTTTACTTTTTTTATAGGTCTATAGTTTACCACTTGGGTATACACTCAAGGACCTTTAATGAACAGGTCTAGAACTGAAATATCAGTTACTGGTACCTGTGCATTTCTTATCACCGTAACACACCTCACCTGGTGCACAGTCTGTCCAGTGGACCAACAAGAAGGGGTTTCCTGCAGCCACAGTGCAGCTGATGCCCTTGTACCATCAATATTGCACTTCATCTCGTTCCCAAATTGATTTTTTTCATGAGTCGTATAATAAAGTTGTGTTTGTTTTCACATATTCAAAATCCTTGAGTCAGCCACTAAACTAAAGGCAACTCTTTTTAGTATTAAATTATATATATAATGGTATCTTCCTAGGCTTCTACAGGAAAACTCAAAAGAAAAAAAACACGCAAAAGCGAAGAACAAAAATATTAAACATCTTGTTCTTTTCAGCCAAGATAACAACCTGAGGAGTTTGATCTTTGTTGCTCATTTCTGCTCTAGAAACTAAAGGAAAAGAAAGGCTGGCAATCCCACTCCCTGCAGTTTTCATGTGGGAAAAGGCAGAAGGGGTCAAAATCACAAAAAGCTGTGGTTGTGTGCCCATGGCAGTCCGCTCACAAGGTCCTGTCCTGGCGTCAGGCTGCTCTAAGGCAACACCCGAGCAAAGCCTTCCAGGAAAGACCAGCAACAACAAATGAGCGAAGGGACAATTTCCGATAAAGTCTCCTGATGCTGCTCTATGACAAGCTCAAAAACTGAGGGATCTACCTCCCTTTCAACTGCTTACTCAAAACATACAGTCACCAGAGGCTGCTGCAGGGCTGAAGCTGATCCTTCGGTCTGTGCTGTGACACCGAGCAAGTCACGCTTACTTACTCACATGCCTCAGCTTAGCCCTGTGCAGAGCGAACAGCCACCTCTTGGGCCTCCTTGGTCTCCCAGGATCTGTAAAGTGCTTTGGAGAGAAGGTACAGTCACAAACAGTCACCTCTGTCAAGCGCTGAAATGGTTCATCATACAAACAGGTAAAACTCAAGAGCTAAATCCTTCCCTCGTGTGCATGATGAATTCACTCAGAAGCTCATCCAGGACACAGGCAGACATCCTTTGAGGTATATTCTTAGAGCTAGGTTGAAAACCATCATTCTTTTCACTTGGTGGTTACCTCTGTTCTTTGGCTTTTAAAGGTATGAACTCTGCGGTCATGAAACGAAGGAATAGGTAGCATTTCCCCACAGGCTTCCACCATCGTATTGCTGATGAGCTATATGTTGTTTACACCACAAACTGCAGAGCCCTAACCAAAGTCAGACTCATGAGATCATAAAAACAGCCTTAACAGAGCACAGCAAAGGCTCAGGCAGCCCAGCATCTTATCTCCAAAGGTGGCCAGTAAGAAATATTCAGGGACAAACACAAGGCAAGAGACAAGACAGAAGGATCTGTACCCTGACACATAGTCCTCCAGCCGTCAGAAGCTTAGCAGCTTCCTGGGAAACGAAGACCATCACGTTTATCAGTTACCAATAGATGCATTATCTCCATCCTTTTTAGAACCATTCATACCTCTGGCCTCCACAACATCCTTTGGCAACAGCTTCCATAACGTAACACTGATGCACGACAAAGGGGGTGGGGGAAGAAATTGCCCTTACAGGACAAACTGAACAAGGACTGATAATAAGACACACGCAGCCCACAGACAGACTGCAAGCCAACCAAAAGTTGGTAAAACAATGAATGCTTAAGAACGAAATTAATGACAAAAACACATGTTCTGAGATAAAATCTGAGAAAGACAGCAAAGGAATTTTTGAAGTACTGTGGAAGAAAAAGTTATGAAAAGGCAAGATCGACACTGTGAAAGAAATACTTATGCATGGCTGCATGAAAAGAACTGATTTTTCAATTATTTTTAATAGGAAGCAAAAAAATTGCTCCAAGGTATAGCGACCTGGTTGTTTTCTTTGCACTCTACAAGCTAACATTCAAATGATGATATTTTTTCCCCCTGGTGTCTTTCCCAGTGCACGAGATGCACGTTTTCTGCATCTCTGCCCACTGTGTATCTTTTGGCTGGTTCTCTCATTACAATCTTACTCTTGGAAAAAAAAAAAAAAAAAAAGGACAACTGTTATGCAGAGATCCACTGGCAAAAATGGATTCAAGAGACCAACTAGGTAGCTCCAAATGGTAAACTGAGCTCATAGCGTGAAAAACCCTCCAAAATGAAGTAAATGAAAAATGAGATTTTCCATATTTAAAATATTTTCTGCAAGAAAAATGGCTGGGGGCTCTTAAAAAAAAAAAAAAAAAAAAAGAAACTTTTACAAATATCCACCACATATGCCAGTAAAAGGATGGAAAAAAGAATCTTTCTTAATGGAAAAGACACTCTAATTTTTTCATTTTCTTCCCCTTCCCTTTTTCATTTCCATTTCAATAGAAAAAAGAATAATGTCCTTAAAAAGCCCAAACCATAACAGTTTAGCTCTTTTGTTGAAAAAAGCTAAAATGTTAATTTTTCAAAAAAATTGACCAACAATAATGCTGAAATCCAGCAATGCAACTCATGACAAGTCATACTTATGCAAAACCAACATCGGTATTCACCAGAACTAATCAGAAAGACAACTCTCACCTCTGAAGGTGAGAAATAGGAGGGATACTTTCAAGCCAAATTGCATCTTCTCACTGCTGGTAGCTACTGCCAACTCAGACCCCAAAATCACGAGAAGCTCGTGGCTCCCAGCACTTGCAGAAGAAGAAGGGGCAAGGAAAGGCCATGCCCACCCCTCCCCCTCCATCGGGTATGCTGCAGAAGGGTTTGAAATAATTTTATACCTATGGCAGGGATGCTCAGGCAGGTGCCAGGACGTGGAGGCGACCAGGCTGACACCCAACTTATCGCCCAAGGAGGACCCGCCAAGAACAAGACAAAAGACAACCTGCAGCAGGAACTCTGGCACCCAGAGCCCAAGAGCTTTTTCCCCTGTTCTTGCAGGTGTGGTTGAGACTTATGGTGGAGCGCCATTGAACGTCAGTGGTACCAAAATTACAGCAACTTGATTTGCAAACTTGTCCGCTCCCGCAAAACATTGCTCGTGGGGTAATTCAGTGTCTTGCAACTCTTAAGAATGCTCTTTCAATTTCTTTATCGTCACCATTTACCATCCCTTCCACAAAAAGCCCTGGATTTCTGCAATGCTCTCCCAGCTACCAGCCCAAGCACAGCAGCACCCTCGCCCACAGCCCTGAAGCCCAACCTGCTCGCACAGTGTGCCGGTAAGCCACCTCGCTCGTTCCCGCGCTCACTTACTCACCCGCCCAGGGATCCATCCAGAAATGTTCTCGCCTTCTGCTCACCGACTGACCCATTTTACCAGCCCCACGCGTCTCTCCCCTCCATCCTTGACCAGTGCAGGTGCCTGTCCGCAGCCTCTGGCCACTTTTAACACCCTAGCCTGGCTTACTGCTGGGCGCTTCTCACCACCACCAACCAGGAGCCTGATTACCCTCTGAATTCCTCACTGCCACATATTTCAGAGGAGCCCATAAGCATCCACACTCACCCCAGAACCCACCATCTTTCACCCATGCATGAGGGCCAGCAGTTCGACTGTGCAGACCACAGGGTTTACGAAGCCTGCCTAGAAGGCACATCATGAACTGGCTCGACTGCGGTGGAGGTGGCTGCTTTCTTCAGGGTGAAGAGCACGAAGCCCAAGAAAAGGAAGCCCTAAGAATGAAAGCTCAGCGTTTACCTACTCAGCAAACAGGAGGCTTACATATTAAAACCCGAGACAGTAAGGGTGCGATGTGGCACACAGCCTCCCACACTCCTCCACAAAAATGTGACCATCTCAGAATTACTTGATCAAATTACGAGCCGTTGCATAGCTGAGCAGACAATGTTCCTCCACCAGGGCATGGATCGTCTTCAACTGCTGCAGATAGCCCACAGCAAAGAAACTCAGAGCCGAGACAAACATCAGCTTTACTGTAAGGAATGGGAACACATTTTCATTTCTGATCTCCTCGGGCAATTTTTGTCCATCATTCACCCCACCTGGTCACAGTGATTTCAGAGTGTGGACGTCAAAATGAATATTCATAGGAGGAAGGCCAGAAAGACCATCTAGCAGCCGTGGGAAGAATGTGCTCCTCCCCTACAGGGAGCCCATAAGCTCCCCAGCAGAACACACCACCAAATGCAAAGCCATCCCTACCACCTCTGAAGACGCCCACAGCAAAACGCGTGGGCAGGAATTTTACCTCAGTGACTCCTTTGTGTCACAAGCCCCACGTGAACTCTTGCCATCCTCCCAAAAAACTAAGTTTAAGGGACAAGATTCTTTTCTGTTCGTGTTTGGGCTGTGCACTGAAACAGCGATTCATCAGCTCTCCTCCTGTTCAGTCGATAAACTTGAGTCCCTACATCCACACTGCCCAAAAAGCAGGGTGATTCTGCATATTGTGCTGAGACCAACTGTCAGTACAGGTCCATCATTTCACAACAGAATTGATCCCTCTGCTCTCCCCCAAGCAGAGTTCAAAACATCCCTTCCTGATCAGGTATCCAAATTCTAAACCCAGACATCACCAATGCCTCATTTTCTGTTTCAGTTTCACCCACATAAAAATTACTTCCGTATCCACATGCTTCCCAGGGACACGGAAGCAAGATTAGCTACAGAAGACTACTCTGTGTATACACAAATAAATTTTGTCTGATCCTTACTCTTCCTTAAGGGGAACAAACCACATAGTTCTCCAAATGTGATATGAAATACTGTAAAATGCATGTTGCCGCATAACTGATACATAACACACTGTATTTCAAAAAAGTTTGTTTAATGTGGGTAGCCACATATTTATTTGTTAATCTCTGTGCGTTTTGTTACCCTGTCCTCCACCCCTTTTGTTACTCCTATCATCCCGTCATGTCCTCTTAGTTGTCAAGGGCAGAGCTGCCTTCCCCGTTATGTATTGGTACAACGCCCAGCACAGACTTCTCATTACGAACTCCAAGCCTCGCTGTAAAAGAAATAGCAATTAAACCCATGAATAAATAGATAAATTTCTGAAGAGAATGTACAATTTACATAATGACACAAATTCACAAAAATGCTGGTTTCATGTTGGTCAGCACTGCAAACATCAACTCCCTTGAGAACCTCCATATTTTATAGGGCTTTTTATGGTGCGCTGGGACAGAAGTGAGAAGATGACAGCCTGAAGCCAGCTCTTAATCAAATGCAGATTTACCTGTGGAGCACAGACCGATGATTAGCAGGTTACATGAGAAAACAGCTGGGGAACCAAAATGAGTCTTGGTGTCAACTAAACCTCAGCTCACCTGAATTTAAAATAAAACCCTTGAAGAAAAGACTCTTCAGTTCGACATCATTTTTTATTACCGGTATGTGGGACACTCCCTGCTACAAATTCCTGCTTCTCTGGGTGGAGACTGATCGCTTCTGAGCCATTTCTTCACTGAGTCTGAACCACCCACATCTACCAGAAAAATTTATTGTGATGAACAGACCTATTAATACCAGCTTCACCCCACCCTATACTGCTTCAGAGTATGGAAACTCAATGGATGGATCTGGTTTTGGTTAATACGCCATGACTCTCAAGTTTTACAATGGGAAGGCGGAGGAAACACATTATGTATTTTATTGTGGTATTTTGGCACATTCTCCATAAAAATGGAAAATTCAACCTATCAGGGATCCAATTTGCAGTCTTTGCTTACCAAACCTTACATCCTCCTTCCCCTTTTTTCACAAAAATTCTTTTCTCCTTTGTTCCTTGCCTCCTTGTCAGGAGGAGCTGAGAGCAAGCCTTAGGTCCTCCCGAGCACAGGTAGAAACCACATCCAAAAGGACAAGGAGGGGACAACAGCACGCGAGGCTTTGCATGGGAAAATCTTTCAGGAGCAGTTTTGAATGTGGCACTGACTTGCTCTCCACTCACCTTTAATAGCCTTGCTTAAAACCTATCAACTTCAGAAATTAAACGTTGATTTAAAAATCAAAGTTACTGCAACCGGAGGAAAACCCTATGCAGCTGTCACTCAGAGGAAGACACCAACACAAAGGCAATGGCTTAAATTGCTGCAAGTTATCCCGCAATTACAGATCTCAAAGTACGGAGCAAAGAAAACAGAAATAGTCCAGACAGGACAACTGTGGTAACAACGGAGCCAAAACCGGGCAGCTGGAGGGGGGAAGACACTGAACTGCTTTGGTTACGAGGCAAATGGCAGGCCCACTAAACCTAAGAGGAGAGGAAGAAAACGCAAGAGGCTTTCAAACCATATACACTTTGTTTAAAGTCCAGCTCCTCAGGAAAACCAAAGAGTGAATTTCCTCCTCCACGGGTCAGCTGAGGCTGCTACAAGACAAGAGTCCAACTCCCCTTCCAGCACTTTGCCAACATGGCTTCTGGATAGGGATGCCCAAAGTACAGGACCTCGGGTGGGCTCTGTATGGAAATCCTCTCAAAGTTACTTGTCTGCCTCTGAGCTGCTACAAAAAAAAAATCTTACTATTCTAGCTTTCCTGGCACTGCAGGAGATGTCGGAAGGCCACTTCCTCAGGGCACAGGGACTTCTTGGCAACACGTTCCAGAACAGCTTCATTTTCACCATTATTAGTCCGACCGAGTCCCACCTCTCCCTCCCAGCGAAGCATCTTCCTAACTGCTTCGGCAAGTCCTGCTCCTCCAGGTAGGAAGCAGCAAACACCAAACGCAGGGAAGGGCAGGAGGAGCAAGCAGCGCTCCACCCTGTGTTTCAGGGCCACAGAGACCGGCCAGGACCCCAGCAGGGGGGAGAAGCAGCATTGCAATGACTCCACGTTCTCTAGCTCATCTGATAGTGCCATTAGCACAACT
The DNA here is from genome assembly GCA_013398815.1 of Ibidorhyncha struthersii. Taxonomy (NCBI): domain Eukaryota; kingdom Metazoa; phylum Chordata; class Aves; order Charadriiformes; family Charadriidae; genus Ibidorhyncha; species Ibidorhyncha struthersii. The sequence continues at coordinate 1,228,327 of VZSZ01001855.1, forward strand.
GGCTCCCAGCCACCAAAGTGAGAAAAAGAGCAACTGGATGCTCGCGAGGAATGATCGAATAAAAATTTAACATCTGCATGAACAGAACGAAACATCTGGCGGGACGACTGTGGTCCAGCCACACGTACCGACGGCACCAGCAAGAGGTCCAGCACTGCTCAGCACCGCTGCAGTGGGGAGGAGCCTCGAGCTCAGGCTGGTCCCAGTGCAGACCCTGTAAACAGTTTTGGGCCGCTTCTTGGCAGAGCTCTTCGATTTATTTTAGACCGCCGGCACTTGCTGGAGGGAACTATTGGGAGGCCCATAAAATTCAAGTTTCCTCTCCTAGTGTCAACTGATGAAGTAGTCTTCGCTTCCTGACCTCAGTCATTGTATAGTGCTACCGCCTGCTGCTACAGAAAGTTGCTGTGTGACAGTAAGCAAGCTGACACCTAATTGTTAAATTTGACCAAGTGTTTTAATTAAGGGAAGAGTGTCTTTAAAATAAACTCTTAGAAGGCTTTGGCCCACGTTCAGGAAAGCACTTAAGTACAAGCCTCAGACTGTCCCTATGCAGGAAAGCACGTGCTTAAGTGCTTTCCTGAATGCAGTATATTCCTGTCCTGGGGCCTTAAAAGTGCACTAAATAATAAAATTTATTGCAATTTGACTTCACTGTTTTCTTGAAATATTTATTTAGCTGCTTCTTTATTAAGAGTAGAGTCACTTAAATTTTGTATCTATTTAACAACCCTTACTGCTCACTGATTGCGTTCCAAGAGACAAACAATCTGTCAATGCTGTTTCAGTTAAACTGTACATTTTTTTCCCCCCCATTATCATGAAACTGTCCCATTTTCTTGAAAAATACCCCAATTAAACCAGTTACCCTGATACCGGGTACCTATTGGCCACATACCACTTGAAATAATTTTGCACGGAGTTCAAGATCTTTTGAGTTCATTCTCCGTCATATACATAATAATGATATAATGTCAGACTTTACCTAAACTAGCACTGGTGTCTGGGGCATTCATTGAACAACGACATTCAGCCACTGCTTCTACAAATATTAGCGCACATGGTATTATACCAGTATAGATGTCACGAATCAGAACAAAAAGCTGATTTTCAACAAAAGCAGATCCTTCCCCCCCAGCCAGTACACAGTACCTGTGCTTTACATCTCTCACCAGCTACCTCCAACACCTTCTTGCTGCAAATTTTAGATTTTCCTACGAGAAAGCTGACGGCGTTGAGCAGGAGGGGAAGAGAGCATGAGCACAGTAAACATACATCCACGTGAAAAAAAACGGGAGAAGAGTTGGGGTGTGCTTTGTCCTACTTAACCACTGCTCCTGCAGCCCCTGAAATGGGAACCTGAAACTTGGGAAATGAGGCCAGAGGTGTCAAATTTGTCAGTACTGGCAGAGCACAAGGAACTGAGAGGTCATCATCGTTCTTCCCTGTTTGTTTTGCCCCACAGTTATACCGTATTAGTCCCACATTTCGTGACTTAGATCAGTCTGAGCCTTTTTTCTGGTGGTCCTGCAAAGCACCCGATACTGACCCCAGCTAGAGAAAGAGCCTCAGCACCTCTCGTGGGGCAAGAGCCTGCTGGGACCCAATTACTGAGTTACTGACAATCTCTCACACGCAAAGATAACACCTGCGAAGGGTAAGACCAACAAGGAAAATTTCCTCAAATCAAAGTAGCAGATTGTTTCCTCAAAACAAAGTAGGGAGAGTTTGTGAGTTAGGTATTTTCTCTTGCCTCTGTAACGCTGAGGGCAGCCAATGTGCCACCTGGGAACATCACCCAACAGCTGCTGCCCTGCACTGATGCCCAAGGCATCAGTGACACCGCTGATCTCTCCTGCTCCCAGGCACATCTCCCCCAGCAGCTTACAGCTGTAGGCGCTGCTCTTCACTTCTTTGCTCTGCATATTTTTTTTTTTTTTTACAGGGCAGCTGGCTGGAGTCCTGTGACCTGTGGGGCACAGGGGGGAAACTGGGCAGGATTTCTCTGGAGCTTGCTGGACAAAATGCCTAAAGCTTTGTTGTCTGCTGAGGATCCTTGCTAGTCCCAACGTCAATCTACCTTTCTTGCTCAGATTTGGGATTTTTGTGTACACCGTCACCACTAATGAAAGTACCAACTGTTGTACCTTAGCTTACTACCTCTGCACTCCAAGCACACACAGAAATGCCAAAGCAACGGAAAAACAGGACATTTAAGTGTATTCACACAGTCTGCCCAATACCCAAAAAAAAAGTTTTCAAAGGCTGGAAAAAAAATCTACAAGTTGAATTGTCCTATGTCTACACAGAAAAGCAGGTGAAAATATAGGTGTCCCCACTGTGACACACAGGTACATAATTAAGGGAACACCATAAGATGACATGCACTTAATTTGTTCAGTTGGCCAAGGTTAACAAAATAAGCTCAGGGAATGAATGCAGCACAAGCAAAATGACATAAAAATGAAGAAAAAGCCAGTCAAAATGAATCACACGTCTCGGTCCAATAAAGGAAAGTCTGCTTGCTTTAAACTTGATTGTAATTGGTTTCCCCTCACCTTCCAAAAATGTATTCAAAAAGGAAAACAGTGTTTATGGCGCAAGCTAAACCACAACCATTTTATTCATCTGTTGTTTCAGTTTTTCCTTAAGGCTTGCGTTTAAAGACAACTCAGAGCAGCCTATTCTCAGCAGCCTTTTAACACGCACTGCATTTAACGAGAAAGAATACAGAACATTACGATCAGGTTTCCTAGGAGAGGACATCACAAGAAAAGCAGAACAGCATCATTTCCTCAGACCTCCCTCCCGGGTACCACCAGGCTGGGTCGGCTCACCCCTCGCTCACACAGCCACCCGGGGAGCCCCACGGGACACCACCCAGGGATGCCCATGGGATATCACGGGCAAAAAAGGCTTTTAGGATGGAGAGCGTGCCTGTTTCCTCAGCTCTGTCAGTTAGACCAACTGATAAAGATGGCAAACCTCTTGCCCCTGTGAGCTTTGCTTCTTCCACGCAGCTCCGCTCCCACAGCAACGAGGCACTGTTTACACAGGTCTGAATCATGCAAACTAGGAAAGATGGAATAAGAGGTAAAATAATCAGAAGCCGCATCAGCGAGAGCTGCGGTTTCATCCCGCTGAAAACATTATTTTTAGAAAACTAGAATCTCTTAGGCACCCTCCTTCAAATTCGCTCGCCTGCACGGGCGAGAGCCAGGCCCCCTCTCTCCAGTCCAGTTCGTTCCTCCTGCCCGCCCTGTCTCTCCTCTCCTCCGTGCCCATGGAGCCAGACGTGAGTAGCCAGCCCAAGCGATCGGCTGGACGCGACCCACCCATGACCAACGGCAGCGTTTGCTCCAATACTGGTGGGGTCTTCCAAATTTTGCTTGTGATTATATCTGACATTTTAAGGGTTTGTTGGTTTGGGTTTTTTTTTCCCCAGAGGTTTTCCCCAGTTGTGCTTCACGTTAACTTCAGCCTCAGATAACCAAGCAGCTTCCACAGCCCATCTGCCTCAAAAAGCACTCTGATTTTTTTTTTTTCCCCTCTCCTCGAGTACAGCTTGGGTTTCAACCAGAAAGAGCAGAAGCAGCAATGTGCGCCCTTCATGCCACACATAGTGACAGGCAAACACTCTGCAACCCAGCCAAAGACAGTTTGAATTGCTGGATAATTGACTTAAAACCTTGAAATGAAATCTGGGTTGGCAAACGGCATGCGATTCTGCTGAGAATTCCCCTCTTTTTCCACTTTGCTTCTCTGCATCAACGCACCCGCACGCTCGGGGGAGCCCTGCCTGCCACGAAACTAATGGACAACTCTGCTCCAGCGCCCAGCGCGTGGCAGGGAGCAATATGATAGCAATAAGCTGAACCCCATCAAGAGACTGTGGCAGAGCCCTGGCAAGGTATTTTTTGGATTCAGAAACAAGCTCTTTGCACGAATTTCTGAAGCGACTCTTCCCCTCCTTATCTTCAGGAACTGATACTGACCTCAGGCAACTTCCCGCAGGCAGGCGGGCGGCGGGAGAAGAAAACACGTGATGGCAGACAAGCCATGAATCTCAGGAAGGAGAGCGAGCATCTTCTCACAGGACATTATGACCTGGGCTTGGGACACAATCCCCAACCTCAGATTTGGTTTTGTTTGTACTTGCTAAGCACAGGTTTTGCTGTCCTTACTCCTCAAATAGCAGCAGCGAATCTACAGGACTCTCTGCAGACTACAGCCTTTTTTCCTCCAGGTAACTGCTGCCTCCAAATCTGTCACGAGGCTCTACTTTCAGCAGGAGAAATGCATTAGAAAGCCACTGTTTGGTATCAAAGCCTTCGAGGTTTCTTAATGGTCCTTCATATTTTTATGTAGCTTTGTAGAATTTTAGAACAGTTTGCGAATTTAAAAATAATGTGTTTGTTTAACCATGGTATCTCTCTCTCAATTGCTGAGAGGACCTGTAGTACAAATCCAAGTTTTCTTCCATCTCAAACTGGTACAGTCCAAAGCCAAGAATACATATGTTACCAGCTGGAAAATAAAGTGCCCTTGATTCCTATCTTTATTTTGGACAGTCCACTCCAAGTCATTAAAAGCCAAATTCAGTAGTGAGAAAATATATATAGCTTCAGCTGTTTTGTGTGGGTTTAAAGTGCTATTTGCTTTATGAGTAAGAGATTCAATAATGCATATATTTACATAAAAATAGTTTTGACATTTAAGTTAACTTCTTGCCAAGCTGGTGCAAAAATGGAAACGTAAAAAGCATAAGCACAGAAATAAGCCCCTATGCTGTAAGTCTGCTATTTACAGGTAATTTTTTTTCTCTTGGCAATAAGACCTGAACAGTGTGTTTTATAGCGCTAGACCTAGCCACTCTGAGTCAATTTAGTGTTTATGGAAAGTGCCAGACTGACAGTTCAGGAATTAAAGTCTCCGTGCCAGCATATAGTTGAGTAGTGGTAGCGGCAAGGAGAGTTTCCAGAACCTGGGCCACTGATGGGCCCGATTGTGTTCTGCAGACACGACAAAATTCACAATAGCACAGTCCAGTACGCAGCAGTGCGAACGCCCAATTATTTCTCGAGGCCCCAGAGGCTTCTGAAGAGGGTGGCACCACCATGTGCAGCGGGAGAGCGTGGGGTGAAGCACCTAGTGCAATGCAAAACCCCAGATGGCTATGAAATGTCTGAAACTTTCAAAGAAGAGCTGTTCAAAAGACCAAGTCTATCTCATAGAAGATTTTAATATTACAAAGCAGATGTAGATTTGCAGCAGGAGATAACCTGCCACTCTCGGGGCTTCTAGGCAGCTTGTGAAGGCCCCTGGGACAGGATGAGTGGCGGAGAGCCAGGAGCTCACAGAGACCTGCCTTGCAACTGCAGAGCCCAAAGCAAACCGCTGAGGAGCCAGGACTTCAGTCTCAGCTTCACAGCCTCCCAGCAACACGCGTACAACCAAGCTGGCCAAGGACCAGGCGAACAGCCTGGCAAAAAGCCTTCAGAGGTACCACCACAGCGCTGTCAGAAGTGAATCCTCACACAGAGCACATAGACCTCGCTACCTCCGCCATCCTCAACACACGGAGGATTCCCTAAAAACAATTCCTCCAATGAAGGAGAGTTTTATCTGCTCTCTACTACTTTCCACCTGAACTATCTAGCTCTTTTAGCCTTCACTTTTCTCAAAGCCAAAGCGGAAAAAGAAATCTCTTTAATGCTCGGTTAGGATAGGTGATGCACAATATGACATCAAGCACATTATTAATTGCACGGTGGCAAGCCATAGGAGCCCTACTCTGCTAGATCTGGGGATGACCATGCAGCAGTCACAGAATAATTGATGTGATGGACAGAAGAGGTTGGAAGCTGTCTTTTCTACTACAGTAACCAAGACCGTTCTTTACTCCTTTTTTTCCCCAGAGCAATTAGTCAGCTCAGGGATGTCAAAACATATAACTGGGCCACAAGACAAATGACAGCGTAAGCACTGCTGCTTTGCCAATGACCTAGCAGGCTTGGCCCTGAAGTTTGCAATGTTTGAAGCCTCAGGTCCCTTGTTCGGTATTGCAATACTCCAAAAGACATTTTAATAAAGATGAAACGACAGGCAAACCTACCTGCACAGATCCTGCATATATATTAATAAATAATAAAAAAGCCAAGTTGACCAAACCGATGCCATTTTGGTATGAAAAAGAGAAATGTAAAATACGTACATATACATTCATTAAGCCTTTGGTCACCGATTCAGACCCTTTTGCAAAAGTTCATGACAACTGGCTCGTTAATACTTAATCCTCTGTCTGTCTCAGCTGAATGGTCTGGCAATTAAAAAGCCATCTTTACATTCTAGTTACCCTACGGCATCATAAATAGATGAAAATATATAAACAGAAACAATTAATTAGAGCTGAGGATAGTCCTGATCCTTACTGCAGCCTCATATGTTACATATTTTTTCTGCCGTGATCTCACTAGCAATGCATCACTGTTTTTAACCACTCTGAGCACTGATTCTACACTCAGCAGCTGTGTTTGTTTACAGGGCTAGAAATTAGCACAGGACAAATGGACTTCATCCAACTGAAATTTTTTTTTGGCATTTTCCACTACACTTCACAATATATTGGTCCTCATAGTCCAATTATGTATTTGCCACTGACGCCGGCCAAGGAGAGTCCGTAAGCAAAGACGGTGCTCGCTAATACCGCATGGGGATGCGTTTTGTTGTCCAAATGCAGGCTCCCTAATTACTAAGCACGGTTCAGACACTTGTAGCCAGGGCAGTCCACTACTGTATTGTCCATACTTTCTTCACTAGGAACATAAAGAATGTCATCATAACCCATCCTGCGCTTTGCACTCTGCCAGTTCAGAAAGAGCGATGAAATGCAATGATATTTTATACTTGAAGGGACCTGCCAGTGCCCTTCACACTTGTAACTGAGCTCCCAAAGCCAATTCCAAAAGACTGTAAACCAAAGTCAGGCAAGTCAGCCCTAAAATCGGTTTTCCCTTCAATAGCCATATGCTTTTTCACAGACAGTTATTTAAAAACAAACAAAAGAGCAGCCCTGTGCCCCTCTGTACTTTTCATCTCCTTGACTGTTTCCTTAGCGCAGAGGTGGGGCGGGGGGATGACACTGGTTTTCCCCTATCCCATTTTGGAATAAACAACTAAAGAGGAGTTACTGATTTCACCGGGACATGGCAGCAAACACTCCTGCCCTAGTTCTCACACACCTGAAGGTAAATATCATTTTAAAAGTTTGCCCTAACTATTCAGAATATTTTTGTAAGTGACCCCTATTTATGCTAGAACTCACATAACAGACAAACACAGCGTGCATGAAGTTGTCATTTACAGACTGTTTACACCTTCCACACTGCTAAAAACACTCTGGTTCCATTTTAGAAACCATATTATACAGAAACTACCAAACAGCCTCCTAGGCAGCTGCTGGATCCTGGTGTTCAAACAATTTCTCCATGCAAATATCCACAACTGTCTGTTAATTCACCAGTAAACCCTGATCAGACACCTCTCTGGACAGAACAAGGTTAAAAGCTCTATGCAATTATATGTTTTCTTGGGGACCGAAAAAGCCCGTTTCCAGGAACATTTGCAGGGCATTTTGTTTCTGAGGGACTGCCTCTTGCTATTTTTTAACTTTGTTTTGTGCAACAAAGTCCATATTTCTCTGATAATTTCAAATAATAGCAATGATGATGTTCTGACATCACAAGAAGCATGAAGAACCCTGTCAAAGTAATATATTGCACTTTGCTGTGTAATTATGTTATGTTGGAGCAGAGTGTTGGAAAACTTAGTATAATCATTAGCTGAGCGCTGAATGTTTTGATTGTCAGACAGGTTGTATATGATGCAAATATATGACTCAGAAATGATTTCACATAAACATTTTGGTAACAGTGATCTGACTCATAACCTCCAACATAGAAAATAACAAGCTGCACAAAACATCTGTGCGCTCCAAGCAACCCCAGCTTGTAGCAACCTTCACAAGTCTCGCAGCACCGAGAAACCAGAGGGTCCCATCCCCGAGGACCTGAAGCCAAGAGGTGCTGAAATCTACCTTCCCAAAAAGAGTCAAGGCAGGAGGAAAAGACGCTGTCATTCCGACTGGGGATCCCTGCCGAAGAGCTGTGGTAGTTTACGCCATCAGATAGTCTGCCCGGCGGGCATCGCTTGGTTTAGGTCCACATTTAACAGGGGTAAGACGGGAGGGAAGAGTCGTTGTTATTCCACCCCGAAGCTTCGCCACGTCAAGTATGACACAATGCACGATTCTTCTTCTATTTATTTTCTCATTCATTAGGAGATGGACAGCTTCTTTCACGGCCCCTTTCTGAAGACAAATGTGCAGTCTTGAGTGACAAGGAGGATTTACCGTCTGTTATTTCAGAGTAGGTTTGCCATGTTTATTCTGGAAAGTGCCATGAATTAATGAACTATCTCTTCAAGCCTCAGTGAGTCGGAGCTGCCAGCTCTCTGGCTGCCAGAAGCAACAGACTGTTTTTACTGAGACTAGCGATAGCAAAAGTATCAGGCGGACCCAATCCCAATAGCCCCTGAAACATAAAGGAGTCATTATACCGACTTCAGCCATTACATCGTATTTTTATTCGGAGTTTCTCAACAAAACTATCAGTTAACTCAGAAGAACACCTACTATTAGCTTCCCTGCAGTACGGATATTACAAAAAGACATCACCACCCTGCAGCATGGACATTACCATTACCATTTGGACGCTACCAAAAGTCAGCCAAACCTTTACCAGGCTGTCCAATAGTTTCAAGTTAAAAATGTGCTAGCCTGTGACCTCTTTCATCTTTCCTATTCAGCTTCTCACGGACAGCAGCTTACACCTATGTACAAGAGCATAAAACCAGAGCCTGCCCACACGCTCACGCCACCACCCACTGCACCCAGGCGTCTCCGGCACCATTCGGTCAGAGACCCAAAAGGACAATCTGCTCTCTTGCAAAAGCCGTCAGTCAAGGCAAATAGTAGATATCATATACAACTGGCTGCCTGGTGAATATTCGTGTTCAGGTAGCACCCACAGAGCGAGACTGGAGGTGTTACCAACGTCAAGCTGTTTGCAAGCACGTCTGAGGAGCAGTGTGCGTAGGCACAGACTGTGCAACACGGATGAGCAAGGTTCACAAGCAGGGAGGACTAAAGCCTAAGCCTAAGTCAAGTGAGAACGTGTGGTCTCCAGCTGACTGATGTTGCAGCCTCAAGAAGGACAGGTTTCACTGAATAAGACCCTCCTGGTTCGACCAACTCCACGAGCCACTTAGGCACCTGCCAGGACGGTAACACAGCACAGGGTTTTGGGGTTTGATCGCAGGACTGGATCGTGGACCTCATCACAGCCCCCGTCCAGTCTTGCCCTCTGAGCCTCAGCTTCGCCATTTGGGAAAGGAGTATAGTAGCAATTTACATTCATCAGAACATGACAGCAGACTCCAACGCTTATAAAGAGTTTGGATGTCCCAGATAAAGAGGTAGAGCAGTACCCTTACATTTTCAGGTAAGTAAGGAGCATTACACATCCTGCAGAATGGAACATTTTTGCACGGGACGGCTGCTAAAATCATTAAAGTGTAAAAACTATCACATGCAAGAGACAAGATACAGACACCTCAAAGTGAAAATCTCTTGTAGTACGTTAAACAAACATATTTTCTCTTCAGCTGTCTTCCATAGCATAATAAGTTGGAACTTCCTTAAATATGAGAATTTTTTTTTACATCTCCATTTTTTCTTCACTCCCTTCCCCCTCTGCCTTTTTTTCTTTGTGGGTTTAAAAAAAAAGAGAAATTGAAAGGGCAAGCCAAGAGATTCCGAGTCACCAAAGCCTGCAGAACATACAGTGAATTTTGGCAGGACATGCATGTTTATCCTTTTCATATGCTGTTTAAATTATTTTTATAAACAAGTCATTATCTTGCATAGCCACTGCTTGGTCCCTTTCATGTCGAAGACGTTTGATGTTACAATAATTAAGCAAAAGGGTCTGCATGCTTGAAATGTAGTCTCAGGATGATGGCTTGTGGGCAAGAGAAACTATTGCTTTTCTGAAACGAAGGGTTTCTTCTCCAAGCTTCGTTGTCTAAGGCAAGCACCTGGATTCTGTACTTGCAGAACAGATCTTTTGTAGATGTTCAAATACCAATTACATACCAGATTGAAGTTTTAGAACTATGTTCCTACTATTTTGCACCAAAATCGCACACAGCCTAGGTGCACACTGCAATGAGAAATGCAGATTTAATAATCAGGACCCTACCAAATCAATCCCATCGGTTCATCATAAAGTTGATACTTAAAAATAAGCACAAGTCTTCTCTCACTCACATATGTAATTGAGATTCTGGGTTTTCTACTTCTTTTAGAATTTTAAAGGCCTGGCTTTCTATCTCCCTGCTCAGCATCCCTTGCTGACCACTAGAGATGCCCAAGACAAGGACTGGGTGCACGATGGCACGTGCACGGGACCCCTCTGCAGAACGGGACCCCGCATTTAACCCCCGTAAGGCAAGACAGGTCAGGACCAGGCTCGCGGAGGCGCCTCCCACCTCTTGCACGCAAATGTGTTGAGGAACCGGGCTTGGCATCATCGCGAAAAAGTAAGACGCATTAGAAGCTTGTAATGCCTCTTTCTGCACAAAGAAGTCTGCTTGTCATGGCTGAGCTCGACCATGCCAGCAGTGTGGGCACGAGAAGAGAAGAAACAGGAACAAGAAGCCCGCGGTAAGCGACAGAGAAAAAGCTTCCTCCTTTTCTCCTGCAAAGCACCTGGCGATTAAAGACTGCCTCGCTGACTTCTGCTCATCTGGATTCGGCCAGAGGGAACTTTCCCCTCTGCAACGTGCAACTCTGCTGAGCTTAAGAGAAATTAAAACTCCAAAGCTCCGACCGCTTCTTTATTCCCCGATACAGAGCCTTATTCCAGATATTTTTAATGCGGTTTGAAAAATATGGAAGTCAGGCTGCAGTGAGCATTCATGTCCAAACAACTTTATTAGAGAGTTTACAAAGCCAGAGGCAGACAAGTCTTTTGCAGCTTGTACGTGCTTGTTACCATTCAACGTTTTTTCCAACTCATTTGGACAATTTTATTCCTTGTACAAGAACCGGGACTGACTGCTTACAGTTTTATTCTCGCAGATACATCTCTCAAACAGTCTGGAAAGCCCAGAAGACACAAGGATGCAATAAGGCACCTCTGCTTCGTGTCGAAACTGCAGACCCTTTCCTCCCTCCAACACCTCTTGGCTCGTGGGTGCAACTATCACAACGTGCCCACAAGCTCTAATCTGTTCTCATTTTTTAAGTTGCCTGGTGTGGAGTTAAATGACGGTGCTTCAATAGACATTATGTCACCCCTCAGCCCTCGTACAAACAGAGTGTCTAATACCTCGACCGTATGCGCCACGTGAACGCAATGCAGTAAATGACAAGATAAGAATACTGCACCTGCGCCTGCATACAGTAGTACCTCTCACCACGAACACTGGTGGGCATGGTTTAAATACAGCATATTTTACAGCCTGCACTTGATAAAAGAAATTATGGCTCTCCATTGGCCACCAGTAAGACTTTGGTTTGGCCACATACATCTTATTTACAAGGGGGCTTCAAATAGCCAAATCATACGTCTTTCATACTGCAAATGACCATTAAAATACATGGGATAACACATCTTTAGAATACTGTTTGAAAAACACTTTCTCATTTATTATCGGGAAATTTGACTTCTTCGGAACAAGTGTTAACACTGTCTTCATTAATTTGTAAAGCTATTCAAGCCATGAAGTACATCTGCACGCTGAGTATATTTCAAATACTGTGCTTCTGTTTTCATTTTCAAAATGTTTTTGTTTATACACTAATATTTGACCTATGAATATTCCAAGTTTATATGGAGCCAGCTGTTCTAAATTCTGGTTATACTGAGCATTCGTGCAAAACATCAGGTGATATCATTGGATATTTTTAAGGGGAAAGTTCATAGGAAAGCAGTTATGTATTCTTGTGATTAACACCCCATTGGATCAAAACAGTCATGTCTAGCTCTCTGAAAATACAGCTACTGTTTTAGTTAGCAGAACACTTCAGCTCTGTCTACATTATCCTATTTTGCCAAAAATTCCCACTGTTGCTACCACTGATTCAATTCTGTCATTGTGCTACGATGAACACTGCAACGTAAAATAAAAAGAGCTGCAGGCAGTGCTGTCAAAATCTTTATGCCCTTAACAACAAAACAAAAAATATCTCATGCCGTCACTAAAAAAAAAAAAAAAAAAAAAACCAAACCAAAACCAAACAAACAAACAAAACCACCCCCAAAATCCACCCAACCCTACAGTGCTGTTTCTTTGCCTGGAAGCCTAAGTAATTGAAAGTTCAGGCAATACCGGCCCAAATCCATAGCAGATTTTAGGAATCAAAGTCCAGTGCGATGCATTAAACACACCAGCAATGCCACAGGGGCTCAGTTTCTTTGCTTAACCTGGTTTTTGCCTGACACAGCCCTGTGGCACCTGCAGCCCCCTGCCCTCGCCAAAGCCACCGCCTTGGGAACCTGCCCTGGCTGCAAAGCACGGGGCCGCACGGCTCCGCGGGGAGCGGGCGCCTCTTTGGGGTGCAGGCATTGGCCACCTCTGCTGCGAGCTCTGCAGCCACGCAGGAGTCGAGAGGAGGCACCACTCCTCCTCCTCTGCCAGCCATGACTGGAAAAAAGGTGGAAAAAAACAACCCGCTTACCGGTTTTTACACGTCCTCTCACCCTTGGCATATCACGGCGGGAGAATCCCAGTCCAAAATGCCCTCTCCACACTTAGAACCACAGATGGTTTGGGCTGGAAGGGACCTTCAACGATCTAACCCCCTTGCCATGGGCAGGGACACCTCCCACCAGGCCAGGATGCTCAAAGCTCCATCCAACCTGGCCTTGAACCCTTCCACGGGTGGGGCACCCGCAGCTTCTCTGGGCAACCTGTTCCACTGCCTCACCATCCCCACAGTAAAAAAAAAATCCTTCCTTGTATCTAATCTATTTACAGCCACTGCCCCATCAAGCAGGGAACCCAGGTGTGAACCAACACCACCCTCCAAGAATCAGGTGCCCGGAGAAAGACTTTCTGGTCCTTAACCTCGGTCTTCCAGGCCCTGACACCTGCTAAAACAAACAGGAATCTCTCAACCACAAGCCCTTTTTCCATTCAGATGATACTGTTTGCTCTCTGTTCCACACGGCTACATAAATGGTCAAACAGAAATGCTAAATTATCAGTAGGTGGACTGTACTTAAGAGCATTACTCGGCGTCCACTGGGATACAGCAGGAACACACCATGGGACTGTTTATGTCCCAAGTAACTCGTATCTTCCTCTAAACGCCCCCCCCTCCCCCCAAGTTAGCAATGAGGCGAGATGACTTAAAAAGAATCACGGCACGGAAAGTCTAAACGCCACCTTCCTTCCTCCTAAATCACAAGCACCACTTAAAAGTTTATATTTAAAATTGCGAGAGAGCGCATCACCGCCGTGACGCGCCGAGCTAGACGTTAACAAGGACCCACAGCTCCTCGGCAGAGGCACAAGCCTGCGGCAAGAAGTCCCTGCTGGAGGTCAGCACAAGACATCTGCAACAGAGCTGCCCAAGTGATTTTCTGATGAAACCACGTTCAGCTGGAGGAAAATTGCCAGAAGAAAACCCTTTTATAAGAAGCGGTTTAGTTTCATCTTTGAACACTCGAGGAAAAGAACTGGGAAACGCTGCTTTTATTTTTACCAAAAAATCCAAACAAACCAACCCCACACCTGGGTTTATATTTCAAAATGCAGCTTTTCAGTTATTTACACATACAGAAATTGACTCGAATCAATCAAGACTGCTTTGGCGATACTTTTTCCAATTACAATCACTTTTTGTTGTTGTAGAACTTCACCATTTCACCCATATTTAAGACAGCGTACATTTTCAAGCCCTGAAAAGCCTTCACAGGACAAAGAATCATCCTGCTAATGCCGCACGGTTTGGTTCCAGCAGCTTAGTCCAGGTGACATTCAGACCTGGATAAACTGCTTATACAAACGTGACCCTCCACTCTTTTCAACGGTGCAGATTTTGAACAGCAGCTTCTCCGGGAGCCATGCATCTTCCAGGGCTCCTGGCCAACAGCAGAAGGACAACGGCAGTCCCTCAAGTACAGAGTCTGGAGGAGCAGAGGACTTCTAAAAGCAATGCCAGGCAGAGAGCAATCGAAGGAGCATTTGCCTTTTCTTTAATTGCGTGGTCGAGTCAGCTGCGCGCTAGCAGGCAGCTCGCAAGCAACGACTGCTTCAAGGAGATGATATAAACGGGGACCTTGAGCTGCACCAGTTGAACAGCAAACGTGAGGCTGCTCTCCGACACTTGGGATCTGTCTTGGCATCGAAGCCCGGTACACAAGGTTTGGCAGAAGTCAGTAAACGCACTCCCATCATCAGCTTCACGGATTTCTAATACTGGCCTGATCTGGACACACGTGGAGGACGCCGCTCGCATGCCGAGAGCGCGAGGCTGTACACAGCCAGCTGGCAGCACAGCCAGATCCGCAGCATCACACACTCCAGTTATTCCCTGTGAGTAGATGTCTTGACCTTTACAACATGTGGCCAAGAGTACAAACAGATGGGATAACAGTATGAATGGTACGGTCCCGTCAATGTAATCACGCAACGTCCCTGATACATCTTGGTTGCCTCATTTCATATCCCCTGACACCAGGCACGATACCAGGAAAAAGACAGGTGGGCTGATCAAACGCTTCAGATGAAAACATTGATCTGCTCTCGAAATGCAGGTGGGGATGCTGGAGCGCCGCTTCCTTCCCGTGAAAAGCCATGAGGAGCGAAGGCATACTGCTTGCGCCGAAGTGCTTGCCATGGATTTGTGCAAGATCATTCCTAGAAGGAAATCTGGTAGGTGACGGCTGCCAAAAAGATGAAAAGCCTGTTTGGAAGACATCACGTCCATAAGTTGCTGCTTTACAGACAAGGGGAGAGAGCGCACTTGTACGGCGAGCCCTGCACTGACCTCCGAGCAGCTCCCTTGCACTGAAAGGGAGCACCCGTGCCCCGGCAGATACTTGAAGGCTTGCAGGGAAGATGGGGATTGCCTCGGTTTTGGGGATTCGAAGATAAAAGAGGCTTTTCACCATGGTCCCAACTCAAATCACGTGCAAGAGCTTCAGGGCTGCCTGCGGAACTGCCTGGCAAACAGCTGGGTTTCCCCTCATCCTCTTGCCTGAAGACGTCCCAAGAGACCTGTGGGTCTTGTGACTGAGAGGGGAAAGCCGGCTCTCCAAAAGTACAGAGATACAGTGAATCCATGCTGTTGTCTGCTACAAAAAGGCACAGTACTGTGGATAACCAGGCACCACAACCCAAAAGCATGCTTTTTACGGTCCTTGTCCCCGGAGAGTTTGACGGGTTCAGACTTTTCCTGCACAGCTCTCCAGCTGTCAGCAGCCCCAGATTTGGGTCATAGCAGAAACCCGCAAAGACTGTCATTGGATTCCTTGGTTTTTCTTGCAGGAAGCACGTGGCTTTTCTGCCTTGGTGCGGATGCGAGAATAGAAAGGCATGGGTGAGGACAGATAAGCTTCTTCCCCATTTTAACACAGGATTGCTCCACGGCACCTTTCATTATGCAGGGAATAATTCTGGCCACAGTTAATGGAGCACACTCTTTGAGAGTCTTGGTTTTGCTGCCACACGTGGCACGCACTGCTCTCCGAAAACATCAGCCAGCGAAACAGGGGCTGGAGAGCAGCTCCCCTTCACATCAGCGCTGATGAGCCAGAGGAGACCAGGGGGACTTCAGCTCTGCCCCAGCCCTAGCCCGCAGTTTGGTTGGAGCGGTGACCCCTCTCTCCTCATCCCCCTGGACTGAGGGGGAAGGAGTTTGTTGTGAGGGACTCGGTACCTCTCTCGCTAAAAGCGCCTTGGCAGCCAAATACAGGGATGCCTGCCCGAGCCCAGCTGTCAATGCAGCGTCACTGCCTCAAGGAGAGAACTCCCAACTAACCCCAGGTTTATTTTGCGAGGAGAAAGAAGAGATAACCCCACCTGGTGCCACGAGGAAGGTACGTTAGTCAAACAGGTAACATTAATAGATGTTATTTTCCCAACAGCACTATGTAAAGACATGCCAGCGCTACATTTATACCAAGGATGCTCCCAAAGATGAGCTGAACAGTTTCACGAGGACACACGTTGGCCCACAACACCCCCGCCAGCGCCACAGCCCTGCTGTACAGCCATTCCCTTGGCACAGAAGTTCAGCACCCTGCTTGGTCTGATAAATCCTAAATTGAGAAACCTAAAACGCAGATGTTTCCACCTGCAGTAGATACCCAGACTCCCTATATTGGGAAATTGAAAGAAACGGGCACTTTATGGGTGCCTCATCCTAGTGAAAACACCTGAAATAGACACTTTTAGGATCATTTTCCCAAAATAGGGACCAGGTTTAACAAGGGTATCTAACTTGATAAATCAAATTTGTTATCCAAATTATCTGAACTTGTTTTATCTTACGTGTGTTTTTACTTGTAATGGGAACAAACACTTGCTTCTACTCCCTGATACTGCTCTCCAGGGCTTTATAAAACAAAGTGCTACACATCTCCTAGAAACCCTGGACACTCAAAGTTCCCCTCTAGTCAGCCCCTCTGGGAATTATCACCCACACCTTCCGAGTCCACCCTACAGTGCAGACATCACTAGGTAGGCAAGATAAATCTCAGACTCTACACTTTGAAGACTGATGTTTCTTGTCCTCCTTGTAAGACAGCAGCTCCCAGAGTCTGGAGAACCTCCATGCCTCAGTGCCCCCCCTTTTTCACTTTTTCTTTTTTTTTTTTTTTTTTTTTTAAAAAGCAGCTGTCTCCCAGGACATCACTTTTGAGCCTGGCTCAAGGCTGCGCTGCCTGAATAATCCAAGACCTCACTCAAGTCCCTCAACTTTGCAAGACCTCGACAAGGAGGACTTGTACCCTGAGCGCATCTAGAAACATAGCCTTCCCCAGGCAGAAGATATATCTGCTGTATCCCCAGGCCGAAGGAATATGTATGTTGGTCAGGAAGGGACACAGCACTGCACATTTTAAATCAGGAGTGACTACAAGCTACTGACTCTCTTTAAAAAGAACATTCACACCTGCAAACTTTCACAACAAAGCAGGACTTCTCCACACAGCTGACCTAGATGATGGCTTTGCTCCACAACCAGATGCATCATCAAATGTTGGCCTGGTTGGGGGCTGCAGCAGGAGCACCTGAAGGCAGGACACCCCAGCTTCACACATTTTCAGGGCAACCTACAGCAGGTACAACCATGTAACACCCATGTAATTCCTGATCCTGAGAGAATGGGAAGGGCCCCTTACAACTCTTTGGTAGCTGCCTCTTCAGTAATGGAAAGACGAGTCTTTAAGGTTGAACCAGGACAAAGCTCTTCAGAAGCCGATTTTAACCAAGCAGAAGTTATCACAGGTCCGATGACATGAAGAAAACCCCACATAAAATAATTCTGGCGGAGCCTGCTTACAAGGAGACTCCAGCCGTGGGTTTTCAGGGTTGCCTGACATACACTTCATTGGAATAGCCAGTGTACCCTGAGGTCAGGAAGTCTTCCTTCACTCTTCTACTGCGATCCCACCATCTTTTGCTGCGTTTTCTAGACTACGCCTGATAAGCCGCTTTGCTAGATCGCAGGCTGGCTTTCTCCCATCGCACCTTCGGTTTCTACCTCAGGCTTCCTCTAATCTTCTGGCATGAATTATTGTTTAGTGGAAAAGTAAATGCCAGCGCACATGTGAAAGACCACCAAAAATCCCTGCCATGTCAGAGGAGCTGCAGAAAACAGCCAAACAGCTGTCCGGTCTCAGCCCGTCGATTTGCCAACCCTCTGGTAACAAACAATCACGTTAAATGACATTATGGTTTATGACTCGGAACTTGGAAGTTGATGAGAAATTTCTGCAGTTGATTCATACTTCCTGAGACTCATAACTAGCATTTCAATCGCGCTATTTTACTACATTACATGAATAACTTTCCTTATTGTTACATAAGTGTCTAGATCCAAATTATCAGAACTGATTTGAATCATACGAATGGGGGGTTTATTTTCAAAAGAAACAAATACTTTCAGGTCTACTGTCTAATACTTCTTTATAAAGCAGGTGGCTAAATACCTTCCAAAACACCACAAGCTTACATTTCTCCCCCAAATCAGCTCCTCTGGGAACCGCCCAGCCCCTTGGAAGCACCTTGCTTTGCATCCTTTAATAAAACCTGCTATGGCGATTGCTTTAGACAGCTACAGCCGACACTGAGCTTCTTAAATTCACAGCGCCAAGAACAGGTCCTGAAAGTGCCCAAGGCAGGGAACAGAGGCAGCGGCAGCAGCTCTCTGTATTCAAAGGGCAGAGAGGTTTGGGGTGGTTAGGAGGGGAGAAGCACAGAGCATCTGCCCTTTGGACTCCAAACCCATACAGTATTCCCGTCTCAGGGTCCGAGCTAGACACAGACCACGCTGTCTTCATTGACGGATGATTTCAGGATGTCTCAATCAAAAGCATCAGAGCTCTGAGATGGCAGCACCGCCTAAACACCCTCGAGCTAATTTTAAACGAGAAGGCTGAGACCCCGACAGCCCTACATGCAGCACGCGGAGCCCGCGGGGCGCTGCGCTGCTGCAAGGGCTGCGTGCCCCAGGCAGCTCAGCTCTGCCGGCAGGAGTTGCAGTCACCTCGAATTTATAGAGAGACAAATCCTTCAACAAACATTCGCAGCGCAAGGGGGGGCGACTTCTGACCCATCAGGTAGAAAAATCACCCGGCCCTGGGGACTAGAGCTAAACTTGTTCTTAAATGTATGTACACCGTGGTACAAACCTACTGAGCGCATCTACCGGTGCCGGTAGCGTCCCGCTGCAGTGAGATATCACTGCCCTGGAAAAGGCAACGCACAACTATTTGTGGGTGTTTTTTTTTAAAAAAAAAAACAAAACAAGACAAGCTGTTCACAGGTGTCGTGGTTGTGGCGCACAGCTCTGGAAGCACTAGTGAAAAGACAGAGGTTTCAGCAGACCGGCTAAGACACTTGAGCTTCACAGGAATTCCCTGAAAAAAGGGAACTGCAATTTGCCAACTGAAATATTTTCATTCTTCACATTAGGCTGAATCTAATTACACTGTTTCCTTATAATTGCAGTCTAGTATTCAGGGCTCCCTCAAGTAAAAAGCTTCATGCCTTTCCCGCTGGAATGCCCACCTTGGAGCCTTTCGCATCAGTAACACGCTGACAGCATGATTTGTTTGAAGAGCAGGCTGACGTCTAACACAACTTAATTTCAAGAGTTCCACATGACACAGGTTTTTTTATCACTTCACTGACTCAATCACTAGAATATCCTACGCGGAGTCCCGTATTCATCACCGCACTAGCTCAGAACCCCTCTACAAAAAAGGGAGACGGGGACACCGTGGAGTAAGATGGGACTCTCTGCTCCAGCCCCAAAGGCAGCAGTGCCCTGCTGGACCCTGCACGGAGAGAAGGAACACCACTCGCCCTCCGGCACGGCCGTGACCCCGCTGCCCAGGAACCGCAGCAGCGGGGGTTTAACCCAAACGACGGGCTCCGACCGCTATCATCGGAACGAGGACAAAAAGGCTATTTAAAAAAAAAAAAAAAAAAAAATTACACCTTTTTCTCTTTTTGTTCCCTTCGGGTTTT
>VZSZ01001855.1:1249640-1281241 GCA_013398815.1 Ibidorhyncha struthersii
TTTTTCCCTGGAATACCTTGCACAACCGAGGACGGAGCGTTGGTCAGTGGCCAGGTACGGGTACCCCCGCCAGCCCTGACCGATGAAGTACCAATCTGCACTGAGAAACAGGTGATACCGCTATAAAAGAACATACTCCTTTCCTACAGTAAAGGTCTGAGGTTGCAGCTCTGATTTCAGCCCTTTCATAAAAGCGGGGGGGGGGGGGAACCCCAACCACCCAAACCACCCTAATAACGGCTGTTAGGTTGAGCAAGAAGCAGCTCTTCCATATGCTGGTCTCTGACTTCATGGATCTTGCTCGGGTTGGATGAGTAAATCCAGGCTAGCCCCGCTGAAATCAGTGCAATTGCTCTGGGTTTGAACTGGGATAATTTCGTAGGAGTTGGCCCCGAGAATAGTATCTGGACCATTTGAAGTCACTGGCAAAATTTCCATTAACTTTATTAGAATCAGAATCTGGCAATAAGCTCATACTCAGTTTCCCAGAGACACAGCTGAGAATATTCAAGACAGAATATGTTATTTTCAGAAGTGGAGGTTACACCGAGCATTCACTTACGTTACAGTAAGGTTACAGATGGGTGTTTTAACTGCACCAATGAAGGAACGCTGTGATACTGGGTATTTAAAAGCTGGGTTTGGAAGGAAAAAAAAATGCACCTTTAAGGAGATTTGAGCATAGATATCACGGGGGTGGGAGGGAAGAGTACAGAAGTTGCTTTTGCCACTGTCCCCTTTTTTTTTCCATTCATGAAGATACTCAGAATTTGGAAGTGAGGGTGCATGTGACAGCATGGACCCAACATGCTCCTGTTGCTATACTGTTACCTTCATGAAAGAGGTCTGCATCATCCCCTAAGGAGTGGGGAAGGCAACACCCAGGGAAGCTTTTACTCCGCTGATCCATTTATCCACTTTTCTCAGCTTAGCACGATGGGGCTGGTTTGATTAAAAAGGGAGAGGAGGGCTCACGCCCAGAGAGGAGGTGAGCAGCAGCCCCCTCCTTCTGCAGGGCAGGGTGGGATCCCCCTGGGAAAACCCAGGCTCCCGGGAGGAGAGCCTGATGCACAAGCTATCCTGCATCCCTCCCAGCCCGCCAAGGAGGTGTTTTATAGTCACCTTAGGATGGACATTTGGAGGCTGGGAGGAAGCACAGGAGCCCTGATGTGAGTGAGGGAGATTTCCCAGGCAGGTATTTATCCCACAGGTGGTGAGAGAAGAGAGCAGCTACTTCTGTGCCATTCAATTCCCAGTCTCTGAGCCTGTTCGGATGTAGTTCATGCGGCTGTCTCCAGCAGAGCGTTGTAGCCTCCGCTTCCTGTTTTGACAGTGACAGAGGGAAGTGTCCCATTACACAGTTATCTCTGAAGAATGAACCCTTCCATCCGAAGGGTCCCCAGCTCCTCTTGAAGTCAGGCAGAAACGGTGCACATTTAGCAACAGACCCTGTTAAACTCCAGGGCAGCTGTCAGGCGTTTCTCAGACGCTCAAATGTGTATCACCTATACGTTTTTATTCTGAAAGAGAAATATTTGAAATACTGCCATTTGCATAGGGGTTACTGCAATAAACAGCAGCTGGAATAACAGTTGGCAGCATTTGGGCATCTGAGTTTGAGGCAATCTGGGAACAGGGACACACAGCGAACCTTCCAGTACTTCCCCGTTAAGTTACCTTATTCTGAAGGTAAGTTCCCGCGTGTAGCTAGGAAGCTAACACCCTCCTTAGGAAGTCACTTGCACCTTTTGTTAAGTTTAACTTAAGTCTTTCACTTTTTTTCAGCAGTGCTTCCCAGAGGCGTACACTACTTATCCCTGGGAATGCCTCTCGCCTGTGGATGCGAATGCTTTACTGAGGGATTCAGCTGTTATCAGACCCAGGAAAGTCATTGCGTCACTCAGCAACTCGGTGAGGGGTGAAAGAATTAAGTCTTCTTACAGAAGTCACCTACGGCGATAGATCTCAAATATTCCTGCCAGCTGAAAGGGCAAGTTTCTGCAAAGGATTTTAAAACTTCGGAGGGGAGCTGATTACCTACGTCTCTGGAGGAGCGCAAAGGCTCTGTATTCAGCAAGTGCTGCAGGCTGACACACAAGTTTTAAGAGTTAATTAAATGTATATTGTAGTGCTACTGGCAGAACTTTGCGCTTGCCAAGGAGCCTTCGTAGCATACCCGCCATCCAAAACTCTGCGTTAACATTTACTTTCACTCACACTTTCCTTTCGCCGTCGTATCGTCAAAAATACTGTGGAGACAGGCTCCTGGGTATCGTTCATCAGCTTTCCCTGCTCACGACGGACATCTGGTGGCCAAGTGGGGAAATTCAGGTCTATTCCTGGAAGTTTTCCTCGTTGGCAATTTAGCAGCANTTAATTCTCTGCCCGTAAGCCCAACTTCAGTCTGTATTCAAAAACCCGCACCTGCTCGCTGCTTTGCGGGGAGCGTATTGCCGTGACCAGAGCCCGTACCCCACAGGCCTCCCGTGCCAAGGTGTGGCGTGATGCCAGCGAGGATTAACTACAGCTGGTAATTTATTTTTTTTTTCTGTCAGTGCCAGTGTTTAGGTTGCATGCAATTAAAAGCTGGGCTACCAGTTTCTAGGCGCAAAGGATGGGTTGGGTTTTCGGTTGTCTTCATTTAGCGAATCGTTCCTCCCTCTCATTTCAGCTAATTAGGTTTTTGGGTTGTTTTATGCACAAGTTGTGAGGAGCAGTTCAGGCATATGAAGCACTGAAATGGTAAAAAAGGTAATTTAACTTTAGTCGGAAGCTTTCGGAGTAAAAAAAACACCATCAAAAAAATAGAGACGTTCCATTACTATGCCTTAAAATACACCATTTCATCTGGATTCAGGAGGCAAAACCTTTGTCAATGCTCTTAGATGTACAATTTCCCTGGTGGGTTACACAACTCTAGCAGAATGATACACCTTGAATTTAATTTTTTTCAGGACTAATAATACACTTTTGGATATAGCGTAGAACTTACTGTTCTAGGGATCCCTGCTCCACCTCCTGAAAACGGAAAAGACATTCGGCTTTTATAACTTGGCATTCCCACCTTCCCTCCAGCTGAACTGTCGGCTACCAAAGCGCCTGTGACAAACCCAGGCTCCTGCGCGTACAGGGTCAGCAAGGACGCTGCAGTAAGGGCACCTTCTGTCTTTGCACTCGTTTTGCCAAGCAAAGGCAGGTAGTTTTTTAAAGCAACGTGGAAGAGCTGTAAGTAATGAAGAATGACGTTTGCTTTCTAAAAAAAAAAAAAAAAAAAAAAAACCCAAACCAGCACTGTGCTGTACAATAATGACATAGCTGGAAGGGACTATTTTCAGTGCTGCACTTGGAGAGGTTGAAAATGCAAACATGCCTCCTAATTTTAGTGTACTGGTTTCCAAGGTCTGCTTGTGAAATGGGGAAGAGTGGTTGAGTATAATCTTAGTTCAAAGATCGAAGCAGGCTAAAACCAGCATTTGCTATGAAAGCTCAATTTTTTCCTCTCGCTTGCTGAACTTACTTTCTCCACTACAAGTAGGGACAGTTGAAAAATAGTAACATCATCTTATTTGCACATACCAAACCACTACTTTCTTTACTCAAAAATCTCATCTAAATATATGCAATAATGATTTCCCAGATCAGAACGCTTTAAAAAATGGTTATAAATATTCGTTCAACAACACGACTGGAGCGCTCTCCTTGCAAAAGCAAACAGTTAAAAGTGAAGTAAGTCCCAGTACGCGTTTCACAAACAATTCCGACTCTGTTCCAACCCTGGCCACCATCTCCACCCTATCAAGGATATACTTATGTGCGAACAATTATAGCTTAAAGTATATTGGAAGTCAACAGTATCAAGTATTAAGGGAAACTGACCTGAAATGGCAGCAATTAAATAAATATTAATATATCATATCATTAATATATTTTCTCTGAGTCTTTCCATGGTGTTTGCTTTTCATTTTATTTTTGCCAGTAATGCTTTTTCTGCTTAAAACTGAGGAAAGTAAATTATCGACTATAGAAGGGAAACAGCAAAATCTGCTCTCTACAGGCTGTGAATTAGACTTAGTAAACTAGAAAGGCAGTTACACCAATCTCAATTCTACATATAAAAAGTAAGTGAAAGGCCAGTAAATGCAGAAATGTATTAGCCAACCCGAGGTAAGAGTCTACCTTTAGCCCGCATACATCTGTCACAGGTAACAAGAGCAGCAAAGATGCATTTTCTACTCCATACAAGCTGGGTTGCAGGCATACCTGTGCTGCCGTCAGACCTTCCGCCGTTGTGCAGATATGCACATGTCCGTCAGGTAATGCTTACACCAGTACAAAAGACACAGTGCCGTGTCCAGCCTGCGTAGACGGCTTCAGCTGGAGTTTGTGTCCTCCAGTGGGGTCTCAGAGAAAGAACGGAAAAGAACTAGAGAGGTTCCTGGCTACGAGCATGTTTATGCTGCAAAGAGAGGCGACGAGAGGAGGAGAGGTCCTCACACCATCCTCGGCTGGTGTCGGCTGGCGAGCTGTCACCTTGTCTGGGGTACTTAGCGGAAAAAAATAAACACCAATTGGGGTAGTTCGTAATGTGAGGATGAACTGAAAAGATGGTGGTTTTAGCAGGTAGGTCGTGACCTTTCGGGTCACGTAAGGTAGAATGAATGGATGCCAAAATGTCTGTATGACAGGTTAAGGTTGGGAAAGGATGAAGACATAAAGGGGAGTCCACATATAGATCTTTACCAGACTCTCCATTTTCAAATATTCCATCTGGGTTTATGTTCTAATGCTTTAAATTAACAAACGTGTACTAGTAACCCTAACTCTGGCTTACATTTTTGTTTAGCAATTAATTTATGTTTGTTCTTTTTGCATAGAGCCGCACAGAAGCAGAAAGATTTTCTGTTAGGCCAGTTCAGCTTTAAACCTTGGCAAATTAACAGAAGGGGCTAAATTAACAGAAGAGCCGTCTTTCACGCATTGGAAGCTCTTTCGAAGCTTGTAGGAGGTGCCATTTCTGCCCCTTTTCAAACATGAGCTCCATGAGCTCGTAAAAGCCATTGCAATTGAGTAAAGAAACCGGAAAGCTGGAAAAACATGAATGGTTTCAAATACTATTTATAACTTCAGAACGTGCCATGTGTTATCAAAAGGGAGTTACACTTCACAGGTTTAGGAAAATTTTAATCCAAACAATCTATCCATTATAAGGCTGAATGCCTGACACACCTGGGTTTCTGGGTTTAACTCTTCATGTTTTCTTGAAGGGGGAAAGACTCCCAAGATGGTGCAGGACTCTCCATCAGCCAGTTACTAGAATTGGGGAATAATTTCTATCTCAGTGTGGTAAGGATGGGGTTCAGGTGTTTTCCCTCAGATATTACATTTTTTTTACAGACGAAGGAAAAAGTATATTTTTGAGATACAAGGGCCTGGTCATCCCCTTTTGTTTGGNATGGGACTGGAAAATATCCTGGAGAGAACAAAACTAGGGAAAAAAAAGTTATGAAATCTTATTTAAAGTAACTCTGATGAGGTCTGGTCTGACCAGTGTGCAAAATATGTCTTTTCAACAACACTTTTCAATAAAATTGGGATAGACCCAAATAGCGTGAGGCCACAGCAGGGACTGCCAGATTATTTAAGTTTGAAAATACAAATGCCGTTCCCAGCAGCATCCCGTTGTAGAGGCGGCTGTACTCGGACTGCCTTTCCCTCACCCATTTGCACACAGGGGCGGCTTCAAAGTCCCTAAGCGCCCTCTAAAAATAAATGTCAAGGTCGTTCCCTGCTGCATTAGGCTCAGAGCCATTTCGTGCCCAAAAGCCAAGCGCCCTTGCACTCATGCCACCCCAGTGGACGTCTCCCTCCTGGGTAGGGCAGCTGCCGGCAGCGCGGTGGGCAGCTCAGTGCCATCTCCGAGGCTTCCCCACTGCCCCGCTACCCACTACCCGTGGCAGAGCTGCCACTAAGGGGTTTTCTGCCTTGCGACCTCCTGGGGCTCTGGGGGATAAAACACATTTCCTCCAGGTCTTTCCTGCTTATGGACGTTTAGTAGATGCCACTCGGTTTCATTCACATTTGCTTTAAAAGATGCCCCAGTGCCAACCCAAACATGGGTATTTTGGGAAAAAGCAGGGTCTCAGAAGGCACACTGCACAGGACAGAAAGTCTACAAAGGGATTTTTACACATCAAGAATGGTAGCGGCTTAAAAAACCCTGCTGTTTTATAGCTGAGCCTTTTATTTCACACTTCAGGAACAAAACACTCCCTCATCCCCCAAAGATGATATTTTTCAACACCTGTCCTTACTGTCACGGCTAATAGCCTTATGGATTAGTTCCTTAAGGGAACTAATTCAGCCAGGAGGAAAGGGGACATGAATTGTTCCCAAACACCATTTAATGTTTGGATTTAAGGGTTACACATTGCAATAATCACTTCGTTAACAAGCCAGGAGAAGAGCTGAGGTAAGCAGCAGTCGTACATCAATTTAAGCTGAAGAGATGCAGCTGCTACTGTGCACTAAACAAGTCTCCATGCCAGCTCAAGATGAGGTAACTCAGAAAAGAGAGTCGTCTTTTTTTTTTTATGCAGGAAATGTTTAGAGGCTGATAGAAACGATTTTATACATTTGCCTTCTGGAGGTAGGTCCTACAGTGATCACAGAGAAAGAAATGTGTTTTTTTTTAAAGGCTGTTAGGAGGAAGCCCTGTAAAAAAATCTATTTCTGTGTTCTTAGCCTTCTCTAAATTAACAAAATCTCCTCCCTGGTGGAGCAAAAGTGATAACCAGCTAGTAATTGCATTGCTTATGGGAGGCTTCAAGTTTCCAGAGCAACAGCACGCCTGTAATGCAAGGCTTGTCTTTGTTGCACTGTTGGCCCAAATTTTCTGTCTCGACCAGCTCACACACAAGCTCCAAAGCCTCCATCCTTCCTGTGGGATGCCGGCAGCCCAGACCTGGCCGAGCCCCGAGGGGATGCAGGCTGAGAGGTTGCGGCTGCTGATGCTCGAGCTGGGAAAGCCGGTTGGGACTGGCTTTCTCTTACAGCCCAACCCCATGTCGTTGGGCTGTAAGGCAGTGTGACTTCTCCCTCCAGCTAGCCCACCCACGCAGGTCAGCACGACTGTGGGTGCAGGCTTGCGATCACGGCACTGAAAAGCAGGTAAGACCTGCTCTTGCCAGCCACGGCCCCGGCAAGCCGTGCCGGAGGCACCCGGGCAGCTGATCCGCTCTGGGTCCACGCGGGTTTTTGCTCATATGTGAAAGGGTGCCTTGCACCGGGCGGAAAGAGTAACCCCTAACGTGTTGGTACTGTTTTCATATTTAACAAGCACACTACTATAATAAATAATGCAAAACAATAAATAAATAATGTCAACTGGAAGATAGGATTAGCTTAAAACCAAGTACCTCCGGTGTGTAGGCACACCTTGCCTGAGCTGAGAAGGCAGCTCAGCTCAGAGCAGTTTTGGGGAGAGCTGCTATAGCAGCTCCAGAGCCGCATCCCCCTTTTTGCACCTCACAGATGGTCACATTCAGGACGAGGTCTCTGCACCTTACTGATCCTTCGCTGTCAGACTGACACGCGGCCAACTTCAAATAGCTTATTCTACTCCGTGCCAGGGGACTCTTCCAGCAAAAAACCAACAGCCTCAGAAACAAGCCATTGAAAGGTCATTTCCAGGCACTTGCAAGATATTTGGTGTAACTCCGAATGCCACAGCTCAGACACCAGAAGCTGCACAGCTGCATTAGCATGATGCTCTGCCCAGGCCTTCTAGCCAGAGCGCTGTGGGTACTCAGTGAGCTGGGGTGGTGGGACAGCCCCTGCAGACACACCTAGGGCTGCAGGACCCTCACTTTCCCTGCTTCAAAATTAAATATTGTCCAGGACTGCTCTTTGGGACCGAGCCCCCGGGGCAGGGAAAGATCACATCCACATCACTGCTCCCTTACTCCCCAGCACTGCCGCTGCTCTGCGCTAGCAGCCACCCATCTCAGGAACCATTTGAGACAGCGCTACCTAGCCCAGGCCAAAATAATGCCCGAGACCGCTGTGTTCAACCACGTGAATGATTCTGTCCCAGGATCTAGGGACATAAGGGGGCACTGCTTGATGTATGGGCACAGACGTAGCACGAGCACCTGCCAAACTGTGATGCAGGCTGGCTGCTTCCTGAGCATCCATCGTGGCAGCATAGGGAAGGGCACCACTCTTGGCCCTGGGCAAGCAGCTGCAATCTGTGCTGATGTGAATTAAAAACATGACTCATTTCAAAAGGCTACCCGAGGTTTTGGGCAGTTTTTTCTAACTGCTGGGCAGAGCTCCCAGTGGAAACACAGCATTCGACTTGGGAGGGAAACATTTCTAAGCTAACTTCTTGCTTAGAGTAATTCTAGTCTCTTACAATGTCTTTATTTCACTCAGCTTTGAAGAGATAGAGGCAGCAGATAATCAATTATAAAAGACAGTTTAAAAAAAAAAAAAAACACAAAAAAATCCCCCAAACCAGTCCTTCTAGAGTCTTACAGCCCCAAGACAAAACGTCTACACCAGTGACAGCATATGGGCCCTTGTTAGTGTGGAATCAAATGCCTGCAGCTGATCTCCATTAGAAAAGCCTCTGTTCACTTCCCTTGCCCAAAACGATAGGGAAATCCATTTCATTTTCTTCAAACCATACGACAACATTTGGCAAGTTTTGTTTCCTCCCATTTAAAATAAAATAAAGCAATAAAATATGATAACAGTCCATCAAGTGATGTTCCAGTTTCATTTACGTGATACTCAGAACAGTTTGTGGCAATGAAAGGAATGGGTACTTGAATGAGGTATTATGGTTAGCAGCCCACAGGGAGATATATTTAGTTTAAATACTAATAATAGCCTAATAGCAGCAAGGCAAGATAATGGAATGTGACAGATGTTGGATGTTCTCCCTTTGCACTGTGCCAGATGTATATTTTAAATTACTGTTTGCATCACGAAAGGGCCAAGAGGCCTCAGTTTTGGATTCAGGGCCCTACAAGGCTGGACTCTGCAAAGAAGTATTCAATCCCTTCCCTAAAAATAGAAATGACAAGTTATTTTTATCACATGTATCAATATTTTTGCATAGCCTAGCCTTCATACAGCAGCCCTAAAAGTGGCACCATCAAAAGGCACACATGAAAGCCTCTTTATTTCCCTACACAGGTCATTCAGTAGTAACCTTGGGGAGCACTGCTTGGTGAGGTGAGGACTCCAGGCTGGCTGCCTGGACTGAGATCCAAAGTTACCAGGGGATCACTTCATTTGGGCAGTCAGACAGTGCCACTGGCAGTCAGAGGAACCCTTTCCAAGAACAAAAGTTTATGGACATTATAGACTCTTTCTTTGAATTAGATTCATGCCAGGAACACTCTGCACAATTGAGCACTATCATTAGAAAGGTTTTTTAGTATTTGCCTTTCAGATTCACATTTGAAGAAGCAAAAAATTATGTACAATGTCAATTGCAAGTTAGTTTTATAGAAACCACTCTGAAAATGACAGTGTTGACTTCTGTGTTTTCCTTCCACCAGTGATATCTGATAGTCATTTCCAAGTTATGCATCAGTAGAATCATAGAATCGTTAAGGTTGGAAGGGACCTCCAAGATCATCGAGTCCAACCATTATCCTAACCTGGCAAAACCACTTCTAAACCATATCCCCAAATATCACGTCTACCTTTTTTTTAAACACCTCCAGGGATGGCGAATCCACTGCCTCCCTGGGCAGCCTATTCCAATGCTGGATAACCCTTTCAGTGAAAAAAAAATTCCTAATATCCAACCTAAACCTCCCCTGGCTTAACTTGAACCCATTTCCTCTAGTTTGAACTCAGCCTGGATTTCTAGACTCGGACTATGCCCATTCCTTCACAGGCTTCCAGCATTGAAAATGCATCCACATCAGTCCAGATTATGCCCTGAAAGATGTTTTTGTAGACTTGATGCCATCAACAGCATTTTACAGAAGCTGTAAATTAGTAAATCATTGGGCTAATGCTGCAGCAGGAGTAGGAGTTTCCAGCTCACATCCTCTTTGCTTTGTCAGAAGTAAAAATCGGAGACCTGCTGGGAATCTCTATAATGCATGGAGTAAGAGCTGCTTTCCCAGATTAGGGCTGTATTACAATTACGTGCTAAAATGAGCTGATGTTGCTGGGAGTAACTCCAAAGGGTCAGTGTTGTCCTCCATGTGGCTGCTCCATGACTTAGTAAGTTACTGCACTCTTTGCTCCAACACCAAAGTAACTCTCAGGAATTAGAAGCACCAAGCACACAACCATCTCCTGTCCTACCAATGGGCATCATTTGGGGCTGAATCACTCCCACACCAGAGGATGTCCACACCTCATGTCTCCAATCCCACCCGTCTGAGCTCCTACCATCATCAGAGTGCCTGGATAACCCAACACTTAATGGTGCCTCTGTGAGAAAGAAAAGACACATTTTCACCCGGAGAACTGAGGAACAGGGAGGATGAAACAGTCCTTCCGTGGTTAGATGGGAAATTGAGAGCTGAATCCTGTTTTTCTGATTCCCAACCAGTGCCCTATACATTAGCCTCTTTTTCCCCCAATAACAGATTCAAGCTGTGACAGGATTCTAACATATGGATTTCCTCCCCTCCAAGATTTTTGAGCATTTGGGTTTTGATCAGCCACTGTCACCACCATGTTTCTTCAAAGAGATGCTCTGAACTGTTCTAACAAGCATCAGCCGCAATCTGAAACAGGGAGAAAGGGAGAAATGGTTCACAGATCCTCAGAGCTACTATGCGGATATGTGGTTGGGATCAAAGGGGACTGTAGATGACAACAGCAGCGCTTAAAAGAGATCTTGAGAGCTGTGTTTTCTTGCACAGCGTTTTATATAACCACATCACTTTGTTCTCAAATATTTAAACAGGTTAGTGACAATGAATAAACTATAATAATTATAACATGACAACATATTGAAGCCAGTGTGGTGAAAGTGCTTTGTATTCCCAGGCACCCTATGGTCGTCATCATCTTCGATATCTGACCATAACTCAGATCCAAGAAAGTATTAGAACAAACCAGGCTGCTAACAAATGAATAATTAGATATATCCTTGATTAACTACTTCCTTTACATAGAGGCCTGTGTGTTGACTATACTACAGTGTCATCAATAAAATCCTCGGCTGCTTAAGTCAGAGCGCACAACTCTGTGCTACGAAGTACAGTCGCAACATGACAACTCTTCGCAAAAGTGTTTTTTTTAGTTCAAGCCATGCATGAATTAAAGAAAATTCAGCTCAGATACACTAAGTAAATAGTAGTAACAATGACCAATCAAAACTTCCCTTTATCTCCCACCAAAGGACTTCCCAAACATCAGGGGGATTTCCATATGAGACAGCCTGCAGTTCTCCCCTTCTTGCGCTTAAGCAAATATATTTTCTTAAGGTGTCTCAAAACCGTGTAGACACTTTCTAGAGTTACCTGGTAAATGACCAATGAGACACAAATACATACACGTTTGGTAAGAACCTATTAAGTACTCTGACAGTTATTAAGTAGTGCTGTCCACTTGTTAGTGACCACGCCTCCATGGGAGACGATATGAGCTCTGGACGTGTGGCTCGGTGGAAAAGTCAAGGACACGCACAAGCCATGAAAACACCACTCTTCAAAGAAGAGAGTCAGGAAATGAAGAGACAGAGATCCAACACTTCCCAGCTCCCAAATAATTTCCAGCAGTTGTCGTATGGCTCTTTTCTGTTGTCCCAGGCCCCTTCCAAAAATGGCACGGGCTTTACTGCTCAAAATAAAGGGGCGAACAGGACTGAGTATTGCTGCCCGTATCAGCAGCTGCACAAGTCTGCAGGACTGAGCATCTCCACCCCCTTCCCTGAACCCTACCTCTTCCCAACACCCTGTTCCTCAAACTTTCTTTTCTTCTGCAAATCCTGCCTGAGGCTCCAAAATCTTACAACTCCCCCTCTCCATAACATACTTCCAACAAGGACAACAAAAGAAAATACTTCAATAATATGCTTTTATGCACTCTGCTTTCACAGGATTCCCCAGATATCTCTGACTTCAAAGGATGCGGTATGGAAAACACTGGGACAAAGGGTTTGCTTTGTTTGTTTATTAGAATGTGAAGTTATCTTTAGTTTTAGTTGTGGATAAGCTATCATAGACCTTTGTACCATAACTTTAATCACACACATTTAACATTTTTGATTTCCATTTTCATTGTCTGTGTACAAACTATTCTTGATGGAAAAAGTGATAGAATTTAAGTTTAAGAAAATTTCTTAGTTGTAGTTATAATTGCTAGGTATGCTTTTAGTGGAACTTAAATTAACAGTTGATTGATTTAAATTAACAGTAACTGTATAAATGAAACATTCTACATTGTGGTAGCACTGTAAGTGAACTATTCACTTTAGAAAAGCTTTTGAATCTTCTCCAGGGTAGAGAGAATGGGAAGAACTGCAGAAGAATAAGATACAATCAGTGCAAGAGCTGGAGGAACTGCAGCAGACGGAAAAACCAATTGCAGGTATCGCCAGAGATGCACTGGGGGCTACTAGAGCTGCTTCAACAGAACCAGCTACCGAAATCACAGCCTGCCCTCAAAACAGGTCTGAAAAACTGCTTCCACAACTTCCCCCTGCTATTGCCCCTTACCCAAAAGCCTTGCTGATCCTGTTTTGGGCTGCCTGTGGTTTTCCTGTGTTTGTTCAGGAGTGGACCCAGAAGTCCCCATCCCTCATGTGTAGGACGCCAGCACCTCCTAACACTCCTCTCTTTGACCCAGTGGTCAAATCACCCCGAGTGCACCACTGCTCCTTCTGCAGAATACCTGTCCTTGTAGCCTCTGACACCTGTATAGCGACTGCAATCTCTGTGAATATTAGCCATAAACATCAAGTCCAAAGGAAAGTTGTAAGTTATTCCCCTCAGGTAGTAAATAAGTGGGTGAAATAATACTAGTTCGGTCATTTAGGCTGGATTTTTAAACATATTTAAGGAGCAAGCATGCTGTGAAGCGCTAGAAGTATTTCCAAAATCACATCAGGAGTTCCCATCAATTTGAATAGGAATCAATAGGAATCACGCAATTTAAGAACTTCAGAAAATCCCATGTATATGAGTACACCTCCATACAACAAGCACTTTAGTATCTTTAAAAAGGTGTCTTTTACCCATTGCCGCTGCAAATTTGTATGTTCAAAATACAAACTTGAATATATACTTTTATCATTATATTCAAACGATTCTCATTTGTTTCACTTTTAGTACATTTGGCCTTTTTAGCAGCATCATGGTTTCATTCAGTCCACTGCAGAATAGACCAAATGATGGTCTTTTCTCACATCCCTTCCCAAACGCAGCATAACAACATTTGCAAATTATCTCTTTCTTTTCCTGTTGACGGCTCTGACTGATTATAATTCACAGTCATCTTGTATTACTATATATTAACAAAGTCCCTTGCTAACATTGCTGACACATGTTCAAGGTCCATTCAAATCCAGCCTCTTTGCACTTATCACTATATTAACTGAAGTCATTGTAAGGTTTCTTCTTTTTCAAGCTTGCCTTAAAAAACTGGCAGTTAAAAAAGCTGACAAAAGAAAAAGTAAGGGTGGCGAACCATGAGGGATTAGCTCTTATTCTCAAATGGGTTTGCAACCTTCAGTTTGCAAACCTAGAGCACACATAAACCAGATGCCTGTAGGTTTAAGAAGACAATTTGCAGCAAGATAAAGGGTTTGCCTATGTAAAATTGCTGCGTGTGCATATGTACACAGAAGAGATTGTGAATGTAACAGCATTTTTAGATCTTCAGCATTTGCCTTTTCTGGAGATGCTTTCTCAAAAGCGCCCTGAAGTGATGCAGAGGACTCCAAAGAGCTCTTTCCTCCAAAGCATGTCCGTCAGCTAGAAGTCCACCAGCACTGCATACCTGCTTCTTTCAACAGCCCCTGCTTAGGAAAACTTTCGTGAGGAAGAATGTCACTGAAATTAAAAATAATAATAAAAAAAACCCCAACAACACACATATATACACATTTATATACTGTTTTCATAGAAGAACCTAATCCCACAGAAACACACTTCAGTGGATAAATAGGATGAAGGATGCAAAGATTTCATCCAAGACCTCACACCTGTGCCTGACCTGGAGTATTTTTGCAAGTTTGCGCATTGCAGTAATTCTGTTTGCAGCCATTGCACATCTGCTGTGCACGCTGATCCTGGATTTGTTTTGTCCAGTTTATATTTTTATTAGTAGAGTTCACTTAGCTTGTTGGAGAATGCTCTAGTGTGGTACCTCCCAAACACCTATCAGTGTAATAAAACTAAATGAGAGCCACTCCCATTTAATCAGACCCTAACCCTAACCCCTCCCTGTATGAGGGAAAACATAATCCAACAAACACTCACCCAATACCAAGGTTTTAACTGATATTAAGCAAGAGTTAACAGATGTGTACTTCTAAATTCCAACACAGAAGCTTCCCTACGCAGGCTAAATACAACTGCAAGCCCAAATGCCTCCTGAGGTGCGTCTACACAACCCCACATCTCTCTCCAGTAACAGCTGTGTAGTCTATTAGTCTTTTGGTTGTTAAGTTCCGTGTGACTGTAGGATAAACCTTAGACAAATGATTTTTTTTTTTTTTTAATTTGCAGATTGCTAAAGTTGATTGTTGGGTTGTTTTTTTTCTCCCAGTAGTAAATGTGCAGCTCTGAAAGTAAATTTAAGCCTACTATCAAAACCACTTTATTACTTTTCACAGAGGCTTAGAAGTCATCTGTGGAGACCCTAAGATCCGAGCATCACAAGCTGAAAACCTCTATTTTAGACAATTCAGCTGCACAAACTGCAGTTTGGATAACAGGGATTTTGTTACTGGTTGTCACGTAGATAGCAGAGAGAACCATTTTTTACTTTCCCAGCCCAGGTTAAGATTTTTAGGTGCTAGCAGCTCGAAAAAACACTCAATTTTTACTTGTAAACTGAGCAAGCAAGTCCATTAACATGAAGCTTTTCCCATTGCCTTTTCCATTGATTCACGCTTCAGAACTGAAGTGAGCTTTGAATTAAGGCACAAATCTGACAAAGGACAAAAAAAACATTTAAATTACCATTGATAAATACCCAGCCAAAAGTAATTACTTCTTCTACTGTGGCTCATTAAGAAAGTGTTCCACTAAAGCTGTAGATGTAAATAATGAAGGAGATGACAGAGTTAAGGTTCAGCGTGCTACTGCGCAAATGTGAAAATGTTTGCAAAGCACACAGATAGCATTTTCACAAGACTGGATCTTTCTCTCTGTATTTCCTACATACCTTAGTTCTTCCTAACATCTTTCTCCTGACAAAGAGAATATTGTAATTTTTGGAGGGAACCAGGCAGGCTACAAAAGGTTGCAGGGAGATGGTAAAGGGGAGAAGGACCACTGGATTTCAGAGGACTTAAGCTGAACACCACCATGGCTACTGCAGCTGGGCTCTGAGTGCAAGAATATGTGGAGAGGATGGGTTTGAGCTGGGAGTGTTACAAGGTGTTGGATACTGGGCTGCAGAAGGAGCTCAATGCCGTTATATAAAATATGAAGATTAGAGTAGAGGGGTGATCTAACACTGCTAGATAATACCAATATGACCACTGACTGAATTCACATAATCACGTTCTTTTCTGCGTTTTGGTTTTGGCTAGGTATCACAGCCCTATAACCCTGTTGCTACAGTAAGGATAGAGCGTGATAACTGATAGAATATCATCTTTCTTAACAGCTTGGCTTGATTTCTCCCATTGTGCTCAAATTTCAGATCGCAATATCTCTGTGGTAATAAGGCATAAATGGATGGTGCTAAGCGCAGAGCATCACTGATTACTTAGTAGAGAAATAACTTGTGTGGTCGTGTCCCACGACCAGCCCACGGAGTTTTACACTTCTGGCGCACCCATTTCATACTGTCCTTTACTGTTCATTAATTTATTGTGATTCGTCTTTCAAATATTTAGTCAGTTTGTTCTTGCCCCCATTATTCCTATTGGAAAGCTGTACCAGAAGCCCAGAGCTCTAATACTGGGTACTCTTCTATTTCCAGTCTGAAGTTATTCATGGCCAGTTTATACTCCTGCTTGTTATTTGCTGCTGCAGATTGTGCAGGTGGAGTAAAGAGTCACAAAACACAATCCATATTCTCAACAGGCTAGTACTTTAAAAACAGTGTACAGCTCTTAGCTTATATCTTTTATTAGCCAGCCAGCCTCAAACTGGTTTAGAAACCTGCAGCAGATTTCTTACTGCCTTCAGGAAAAGAAAGAAGAACAGAAGTGCGATGCTGTTTGCAATGATCCATGCACAGCTTTAAACAGCCCAGGTATTTTGCTCAGTGGAAGTATGTTAAGGCTAAGATTATTAGGATTACATGAATAAAGCATTTGGAAAACTAACTTTCAGGAAGCAAACACTCTGTATTAGTTACATAGCTTTGTCTGTCAAAAACCAAGAGTGATCTCCAAATGAGAGAAGCTGCTACAAATTTCAAGTGATACAACTGCCCTGTTTCCATTTCAACTGGAAAAGCCTACTGACCTTGCTGCCTCTAACATTACCTGAGGTGAGACCAGAAGAGATATAGTGAAGAGAGATAGATACTGATACCTGTTAATCCAATACCGATACCTGTGTATCTAATTCTAGCGTTTGCTTTCTGAAACTGTATCCACCTGCATTGCTTTTTATTAACATGCCTGTGGCAAATTCACTGCTAATGGAAATGTAAACATTTCCCTTGATACCTTCTAAAACAATTTACAAGGAAGGAGAATGATCGTGGGACGTGCAGCAGCAAATAGGTCAGAAGCAGTGGAAAAAAGCCACTTGCCCAGTACTCCCCACTGGTAACAGGCTAGCATATCCCAAGCCTCTTCGGTAAGACGGAAGTCCTTCCACTGCCAGCTCTGAAAGTACTGGTCACTGTTTTTAGGAGCGTTTGACTTTGCAGTCAGCCTTTACTCCCCCGTGAGGCAGGGACACCTCTCCTAACATCTTTGCAGGAGGTGCCGTGGAAAGGACTCCACCCACAAGAGCACAGGAGTGAATTACATCTTCTAACACTCCAGACAAACCCTGCACCCTGCTTGCTACTAACACTGCAAAAAAAGGTCACCTGAAAAAAACGGCCCAGGAGCTCTTGCTTGATGCCATGTCCTCTTTGCCCACGCTGAGAAGTATCTCCAAATCAATGTCAACCAGTTTTCCAGGGCTTGGGTCTAACTCTCGGTTTCAGGAAGACAAAGCATATGCATTAGCCTCATCCTGACAATCTTTAGGGAATGCCACACATATCCAATGATGATTAATTCCCATACACATCTAAGTGGGAAATTTTGTGGACAGGAGGCTTTCTTAGAGATTAACTAAGCTGCAAGGCTCCCAAAGCTTGCAAGGCTTTTGGGAAAACTCTGATGAAATTGAGAGGGGGAGGGGAAACAGATTGTGAGCAAAACTTTTTGTCTGCAAGGCACTAGTCATGACATTCCTACTTTTTACACATCATATTTGGACTTCCCAGAGCTACTAAATTAGGGAACTCTACCAATTCTGTCTGAATTTCCTCAGAGAATTTGCAGGAGACATAAGGCAGTAGAAAGTGAAGTCTAAGGTTATAGGCAATAAGAGCAAAACCATAACTGAATGTCCTGTGGTGAAATTAAATTTGATAAACTCTCAGCTTAAAAGATAGAAATACACCTAGCCAGAAATACGTATTTCCACTGACATACAGAAACACGATGGTATGACAGAGAGAAAACAATTTATTTATGGCTTAATGACTTTTAAACCAACTATTATTAAGTTAGCTGAAATGAAAAAGAAATCATTGGCAAATTGGAAAAGAACAACCCTTAGGTCAATCTGACAAATTTGTTATCCTGCATGTGGGAAAACATCCCTTGCAAAATTTGAGCTTCACAGCTGGATGAGAACACATAAGCAAATATAATGCAGAGCATAAACTGTTGGTTGTCACCATCAACAACAATGTACAATCAGAGCACACCATGTAAATGAGAAACAACCGGCCTCTCTCCCTTTATTTAAAGCTGCATGGAAATCTAGATTTACCAGCAAAACTAGGATGTCTCCATTTCACAGCGGGCCAAAGCTTTCCGGCAGATCTACTCAAAGCCACTTCACATACCGTGTTTGAAAACAGTTAAATGCCAGATCCTAAAATCCCCTCGATCTCCCCATAGCCTCTGCCTAGCAACATTGCATTTCCATTTGAACTAAAAATGACCCTGTACACACAATCATGTAATTCATATTTATATAAACAGAGGGTACAGTACGTAGAATTTGAAAGATTTCTGGGAGGGGATGCATCATAAATAAACTCCTACTTTTCCCTTGGGGAAACAATCCCATTTGGTTTTGGTTAACTTCAAAGGAGAAAAGTATTTTCCCTTCTGTGTCAATAATTTAACAGAAATTTGTCATTTCTGTCCGCAAATCAAACTCTCAGAGTTGCCCTGTTAGCAGTAAAGAAGCAACACACAGAAATGGAAGCGCGCATACACACACATACAAAAACATACAGAGCACGACAACTGCAACACAATGAAATGCTCCTGCAGCAATTTCTAACCATGAAAACTGAGTTTAGTTTCACTGAATTGCCAGAAATCTCTCCACACTGGGGAGCTGTATTTCCAAGCACATACCATGGGACCAGGACCTTTGGTGACATGTTGTTCCAATTTGATTGAGGTCGGGTTACGGGCCAGCCCTTTCAAATCATAACCAGCACAGAAATTACCTCCTACGAAACATCACAAAAAAGTGAGACTGCGCAGCAGCAAACCCAGGAAACCTTCACTTTGGGGTCAGTGCATCTTTAAGAATCGTTAACATCTTTTTTCCTTCAGAGGTTGTCCAAGAGCTGTGTTGGGGGAGGCTGAAAGGACACTGTTTGCTTTTATTTGGAAATTTATGTTGCCCTGACTGCCTAATTCAGGATTTGGGGAAGAAAAAAAAGTATGAAGATTTGAGGCAACAGATTTGGATAAGAAAACTTTACATATAAATCTTAGGTGATCATCACTTTTTTCCAACCCATTCACTGTCTGCAGCACAGAGCTAGGAAGGCATTATTTTCAAAAAGAATTAATAGGAAAAGTGTAGAGATGCCTATTGTCTATAATAAAGCATACAGCTTAATTCATACCAAGTCAAACTCTCCCAGTTTTAAAAACCTGCAAATACATTACCCGAGCCATATAAGAGCTGCAGCTCTGCCTCAATGGGAGTGACTTTAACCCTGAATGACACCAGGTTGGTACTCCCATACTTTCCGATCCCTGGCTGTCAAAGCCTCAGCGTGGTCACTGTGCATCGTCTGCAACTGAGTCCAGCTTTCTCCAGTCATTTGCTTCTCTGCAGAAGGGGTTACTAGCAGCTTCCTCACTTGGGAAACGGAGTTTAGGTCAGGCTACAGCATTTCCTAATGGATTATAATGTTTGATAGAGCAGTTCAAACATAGCAGAAAAACCTAACAGCTAAAAATATGTTCCTAAATACAGGCTAATCATGTATCCTGCCTTCAAGTGTTTTGTTTTCATTTAGAAATTATTTGAATTATAAAATTCAATGGGGCTTTGGGCCCTATAAGTAAGTAATATTTAGAGATATAGGGACAGGAGATTGGGGTAGTTTCCTTGACATACCATTGAAATTACACTAATTTAAACTAGTTGAAAATCTGACTCATAAATTAAGATATTTAAACAGGAAGTAACAGTTCTAATACACTCTCTGTCAGCTGTATAAAATATAAGCAAGAGAAGACAAAGTACTCTGTTCTTACTTATATTAATGCCTATTTACACCACTGTGGAAATTCAAAGGTCCTTACAAAGGTATAATTTATGTCTCAAGACTGCAGGAAAAAGCCATAGGATATTCTGAGCAGCTTGCAGCAGCACTCCATTTCTCACTAATAGCACTACATGCTCAGTAACATCCATTTCCATAACACTGCAATAGGCTCAATGCACACCTAAGATATTTTTTTTACATCTACTAAATAGCTGGTTGGAGAACTAGTGAGTGGCAAAGCACTAATGGATATAAAAGAGAGCAGAGGGGAAAGTTGTACAGATAACCTTAATTCTCCTCTCATAGCTTATAGTTCCTCTTTCCACTCCTCATTTTAGTGCTAACAGAAGGCAGCAATGAGGGCACAAGCCTCTTTCCTAAAGTGGGTTTGCCAGATGTTCGCCACCTCCTGAGAGCCTTTTTTGTTGCATAAGCATGTGCCTCAACATTTGTTACAGGACTCATGAATAGCAACTCTTAAACTTTTAAATGAACACTTCTGCCTTCATCCCAGGCAAAGCGCGCTACCCGTGGGGCCAAGAAAAGTTCTGCACAAGGCTCTGCCCTGGCAGCAGTCAGCGTACCCCCTCAAGTACAGAGACACGGCAAGCTATACCAACAGAAAATGCGGCCCACTGCTTTGCAAGTCGACAGGTCTGGAATCCACGATCTGAACAACACAGGGATGGACAATGGATGGAAAAGAGCACGTCTCTCCAGGGAACAGTAAACCCATCCAAAGAGCTTCATTCACAGATAAATGGGGTTCTTCCTCTTTGTTAGGATCCCTATTGCTCAGCTACTGCACGTACGGTAAAGTATTGCAATGAGAGAAGACAGTGAGGTACTTCGTCTTCCCCCAAGGAAGAAAGCACCATTTCCAAACAGAGATGCATAAAGGAAAGCTGAAAGAAAGAAGCCTACAAAGACTGAATGCTGGACACAAAGTGTTACCAGCTTACAGGGTCAGCTAAACCTAGGTTACAAACAAGGATACAAACAGCTATTCAATCTGTTAAAATAATTAAAAAAAAAAAAAGTGTAATAGAGGTTGAAGCTTTGTCACTGTATGTATGACATCAAGAAAAGATGAAATAGATTTTGTTTTCTTACAATGGGAGTGATGCAACATCATGTCACTACATAATGAACAACAAAGAATGTTCTGCTCCAGGACAAGGATTCTCCTGGAAAGACAGTATGTTGACTCCTAATGAGGTGTTTTACCTGCCAATTGGTTAAGAATGAATTCATGCCTCTGGACATTTGGTGAATGGAGTTAAATCCAGTTGGCAGCCAGCCACAAGTGGTGTTCCACAGAGCTCAGTGTTGAGGCTGCTCCTGTTTAATATCTTTATTAATGATCTCAACGAAAGGATTGAGAGCACCCTCAATAAGTCAGCAGATGACATCAAGTTAGGTGGGAGAGCTGATCTTCTTGAGGGTAGGAGGGGTCTTCAGAGGGACCTGGATAGGCTGGATCAGTGGGACAAGGCCAGTAGCATGAGGTTCAACAAGGCCAAGTGCTGAGTCCTGCACTTGGTCCACAACAACCCCATGCAGCGCTACAGTCTTGGGGAAGAGTGGCTGAAAAGCTACCCAGGAGAAAATGACCTGGGAATGTTGATTGACAGCCAGCTGAACATGAGCCAGCAGTGTGCCCAGGTGGCCAATGGCATCCTAGGCTGCATCAGGAATAATGTAGCCAGCAGGGCTAGAGAAGTGATTGTCCCCCTATACTCAGCATTGGTGAGGCCACACCTTGAGTACTGTGTTCGGTTTTGGGCACCACAGTGTAAGAAGGACATTGAGGTGCTGGATTGTGTCCAGAGAAGGGCAACAAAGCTGGTGAAGGGTCTTGAGAGTAAGTCTTATGAGGAGTAGCTGAGGGACTTGGGGTTTTTCAGTCTGAAGAAAAGGAGGCTGAAGGGAGACCTTATTGCTCTCTACAACTACCTGGAAGGAGGTTGTAGCGAGGTGAGCATTGGTCTCTTCTCACAAGTTACGACTGATAGGACAAGAGGAAATGGCGTCAAGTTGCACCAGGGGAGGTTTAGGTTCAACATTAGGAAAAACTTCTACACTGAAAGGGTTGTCAAAGACTGGAAGAGGCTGCCCAGGGAAGTGGTTGAATCGCCATCCTTGGATGTGTTTAAAAACCGTCTAGATATTGTGCTCAGGGACATGGTTTAGAAGTGGCCCTGGTAGAGTTAGATAAAGTTGGACTTGATGATCTTAAAGGTCTTTTCCAGCCATAACGATTCTATGATTCTATGACTATCTTCTGAACCTTTCTTGGGCATGTTGTGAAAAATGAGGATGTATTCCCCGGAGCATAGGAAAAGGTCCTTATATTGGAAGTGGAAAAACATACAAAAAAGCTGTGCTGGTTCTTTGTCCTTGAGATGGTCAAAACAAAGTTCAAAAATGCCCTTGAAAGAAAAGAAAAATATCTCAGCACATGAGTTAGTCCCAGTGCTGTGGCAGATTAATAAATGCATATGCAAATCTCTCATGATACCACTTTTTGGAAGACATTAAAAAGGAGGACCTCATGAACACTGAGGGTCAGCAACAGCTGTATAAACCTAAACGCCTACCTGCATCCCAAATTGAAAACATTAAAAGATAGCCAAGATTTATTTCACCCACGAATGCTAAAGAGTTGCTGATCT
Organism: Ibidorhyncha struthersii; assembly: GCA_013398815.1. Lineage (NCBI taxonomy): Eukaryota > Metazoa > Chordata > Aves > Charadriiformes > Charadriidae > Ibidorhyncha > Ibidorhyncha struthersii. The sequence continues at coordinate 1,272,233 of VZSZ01001855.1, forward strand.
AAATTAACTTTTTATTCAAGCTTCCAGTATGAATTAGGTGAAGAAAATATCAAGTGTAGAAATCTAAAAAAGGAAAAAAAGAACAAAAAAAAAGAAGAAAAATGTTTTATAAATAGTTGAAAGAAATAATGCATATTCTGGCTAAAAGAGTCTCCAAGAACTACTGTTTAAGAGTATTAAACATGTGCCCATGAAAGCCACGTGACAGGGTTCAACTATTGCGGTTGTGCAGGTTTTAAAAATGACTGTATCTGAGTAGACTCTAGGGCTATTAAGCCACTCGCTGTGGACCAGACGTAATAATGTTCAAATATATGTTCTAGCCAGGGCCTTTGAACTGCTAAGATTCCTAGGGACATACAGGATCAAGCAAAACACACAGTTATGTATTCCAAATCAAAAGTCAATGCAGTATATGGTAGCACTTATGCAGGAAAGGAATGATTCACTTTCCAGCACTGCATCCAATGAACCACGGAATATAACATTTTTTATTTCTCGGTGGTTACTGTCAAAATGCATTTAGTTTTGGGGAGATGAAGAGGGAATGCACAAAGAAGCGTAGAATAATTATGTGTTGAAAATTAAACCCAGTTGTCTGAACTGGGAAAAACAATGTAATGTACCAAAGGAGGTCTAAAGTGTTTTGGCCAACAAACTTAGAGGTCATCCAAGATGACATATTTTGTGAATGAGAGGCAAAGGCAGTTCTCTGTGGTGCACTCCTCACCTCTGTTCCTGAGTTCAGATCTATGTTTAACACCACAGAATTCATAGTTTAGTGGCATAGGACTGTTTCTCTAACACCTATCCAAAAAGAGCAGGTAATGCGTGAGGACACAGAGGCAGGCCCAAATTCTTAGTTCATGGATGCGTGTATGTGCAGGACTCCAGAAAGAGATTTTACAGAACAAATTGTCATTCAAGAGTGCCATGAAAGAAAGAATTTTCTTCCAACTGCAGACAGCAGCAATGACAGAGTTGGAAGAACTATGAAACTCAACCTCTCCAGCATGTCTGTGGAGCCAAGGGTCTACTGGCAAAACTTTTAACTGCCAGACAAACCTGCAGAAGGACAGGCTCTCTAAGGCCCAAAGGGTCTGCGTCCACCGTATGGAACACCTGAATTACAGTCTAACATACAGTTTCACTGCCAGAAGTTTCTGCTACCTCTCCTAAGAAGCAGTGAGAAGAAATAATTGTCACTGTGGAGGGCCCATGCAAAAAACACGGCTCCCTGAAAGGTAGAGAAGATGCCAAATGTCTTGGTGCTGCAGCCACTGGCGCTGTGACAGGACTAGAGAGGTCTAGCATGGACTCACTGTGATTAAGACTTTGCTTCCCAAAAGGCAAATATAACAATTAAATGAAATAAGATGCTTGCTATGCTGATGGTGGAGATTCTTGCCTATCAGCAAGATATCAGCATTGCAGTGATTTTTCTGGTAATCTGTCCCATTTTCTTTCCTTGCACCCTGACTGATTATGCCCTGAAGAGATACTGCATTCCACAAAGACGTGTCATTGAAAAGAGAACAAGCACAGAGCCAAAGCAAGCCTTGCAATGACTGGTGCCAAGATGAAGGGGTACCCAAAGGGAGGTTAAGCAAATGACGTAATTTGAGCATTTTGGACAAGAGAGGATGGTATGCACTTCTCAAGGCTGTGTATACACCACAAAATACAAAGGGAGACTGCAGGCATGTAGCTGCCATGTGCCCTGCATTTTAAGGATGGATACACAGAATAAAAAGTTTAATGTAATTCCAGAGAGTTTTGACAGTATATGCCAGAAATATATCCCCTCCTAATCCACAGCCATATTTCTTCATCACTGGGGTTATACCTCCTCTGTCCATGCAACCAGGCCAGACAGAGAAAACTAGATTCATTTTTGGGTGACTGAGGTATTGTTATTTTTAGGTGCTGCAAGAAAACTCAGCTGCTGATTAAACCACACTGATGGAAATCAGAACACAGCATTTTCTATAATACCAGACAGAATGAAAACACCAAAAAAAATAATCTCCAAAACATAAAAGGAAAGCAGGAATTTCCCTTGTACAGTTTAAAAGACAGAATCGCTGTGAAAGGCTGCAAAATTCAGTGTTATCATTTTCTCACTTCAGTTCATTTGTGTGCTACATATAACTCATATGTAAGCCCCACGAAAATAAAGCTGTAAATCACACACAAGTCCCGTTCTTTCTTCCATCTTTTTTAAAGTTTGTTACAATTATTTTCATAAATTTGTAGGACTTACAATACCACTGCTTCCAATTCCTTCTTTTCACTTCTTTTTCCTTTGGGTAAGAAGTGGCATGGCTTTGTAATTATGTACATATTAATATCGTTATCATGTCATAAGTATTGTAAAACAGAATAACCAACAGTCTGGAAACCGAGGAAAAAAGTGAATAGTTAAGCTTAGGGTGAAGTTTTCAAAAACTACTTGTCATTCCCAGTGTTTTTGTTTCAGAATTCACAAGTTAAGGTATTTTAGAAGGGTTTTGATTTTTTTCTCAGGACTCCTTCAGGTTACACCTCTGTAAGTTATCTCAGGCTATGCTCATTCAGACAGTGCAAACGGTTAAAGGCTTTCTCTACCTCACTCCAAGGATGCCAGCAACTGTCCCAAAGGCATACAGACAACAGCTCTGCCTGAGCCAAAAGGTCATGCTGACTGGCTAGTTTAAAGCACAAGTGGAGAAATTTTGCATTTGTTGATGTCAAACCATGTAAGGATGCCATCTGCTTAGGCACTCCAAAACCTAAGAAAGAGTTTCCCACAAAACAGAACATAAACACGTGTGAGTTATCTTTTTGGAAGCAGCTGGTAACATCAGGGACAGATTTTTTTTTTTGCAGATAATATGCTGTCATTCTGAATAACAGGTATGTCTTCGCTTTTCAAGATTTTGTGGTTAACTAGCTTTGCAGGGGAAAAAAAAGATGCTGTGAATCACACTACAGAAACCCTGAGCCATGAGAGCAGAAAAAGACAGCTAAATTCATAGAGGCTGTAACTCTACAGAGGTAAATGAAGACACTGTCTACAGAAATTTGGCCCAGCATGTTTTTCTTGGAGTGAAGGAACAAAACTGTTCCAGCACTGGGAGGGGAGGGGAGCTGTTCTTCCTGAAGCTTCAGGCTGTCTCCTCTGGCACTCGTGGGATGATAAATCAAAAGGCTGATACACTCATAATTTTTGTGTGTCTTTGAGAAGTAGGATGACTTACATCACAAGCCTGTTCCTTACTACTTGCTATACTGCCACATATATGAACTTCAGTTCAAATAAAAATCATAGAAAAGCTACAATCCCAGCGGGTTGCAACCAGCGGGGTGCTCGTATCTGCAGTTACTGGGTAATAAGCTATTATACAGTTGGCTATATTCTTTTTCAGTATAAATGAAAGTAAAGACAGATCAAGTTTTCATTTGTTCTTTCATTTATTTTTTTCATTTGATTCACTAAATTTAGCAAAATGAAATTCACTGGAGAAGACTCGCTTGCAAATGCCTGCCCATCTCCAAACTCAGAACTGTAACGTTAGGTTGGGTGTTTGAACTGTTTCTTCCCTGAAATACCTGTTTTCTCTCAAAAATGACAGGAAGATTGGATGTGGACTTTTCCAGTTCAGAAACACCAAGTGAGTCCCACTCATTTAGTCTGCATTTTTAAATTTTGTTGCAAATCTACCATATAAAAATGGATTACTCCATTTTTATTAATGATATTTAAACGGCTAATAAACAACGTTTGATACTCTAGGGTGCAGAGCTTATGCATATGTGCCTATATACGCTACACAGATGTCCATATGCACACCTTTCATAGTATTTTAAATTACAGAAAAGAGCCTCAAATGCTAACTTAGCTAATTTGGGGGCAGAACATGCCTTCAATTTACTCTCTTTGCATTTACAGCAGTGATAAAATCAGCTCTGAGGCTGGATAGTTTCTAAGGTAAACCAGAGGACAAGAGCATACCTGCAAAAAAAAAAAAGTTAATATAATAATAAGGGTAATTAGTTTTAAGTGATACTGAACCAAATGCAAGGTGTCATTGCTAAGATTTTACCCTGAAAACGTAAATAACCGCCTTTGAACTAACACTGCAGGAACTGCAGCAACCATCCTTAATACTTTAATGATAAAAAAATAGATAGAAATGTTCCCCACCTAGACAACAGCAGGGCACTTACTTCTAATTAGCAATTAATAACGTCTCTCCCTATTTTGTTATCATTGTTTGACAACTCACAAAAGTTCTTTGATATATTCTTTGAAGTGGGGTGCAGGGTTGCAGTTTCCAGAGCTGGGTTTTACGTATCACCTGTCCACTATTCCGCTGCTCAACTTTCAAGATAAATGACTATAGTATGAATAAGATGGACACATTAAATAACACGCACGCTCTCTTTCCCTCTTTTGGGTTTCTTATTCACATGCAGCTGGCTATGGCTACACTAACAAGCAGAGCAGCCCAAAACTGCTGGTGCTAGGAATCCAATGTCTGAGCTACACACATTTCAAGGAGGTTTAATTTTCTTTTAGTTCCGGTGTGGTCCCATGGACAGAACACCAGTCAGTGGTTGGAGCGTAGCCGCTGGAGTGCACCTTCCAGTTCAGTGTCATGTGGAAGCAACCCAGCTTGTATACTTAAGACACGAAAGAAAACACAGTAAGAGAGGAGGTCCAGGAGCTAGGCTTCAGAAATACACCCCTGCTCCAAACTAATTTGCTAGTTGAGATGCATCCTATGTTTCATCCTCACAGACGTGCTAGCACGGAATGAAATAAGTTGCTAAAGTTTTCTGTCATTCTGTATAAGCTATGCCTCCACGCAAGGACAATAAACACTCTCAGAAGTCACATGATACCCCAATCACTGTAACTAAAATAATTACCACACTAGACTCTCTGTGGGAGGAAATAAAGGAAGCCACAATGTTTTACAATGGATGAGGCTCAGATTCTGATTTTTCTTACTAACATGCTGCTTTACATCTTTAAAGAGAACAAAAATAAGACTTACTAGCTCAAAACAAAGATGCATTTTACAGCAAACATCAAAGAAAATCGATATAGTGTTTTTAAATGTTTCACCTAGCCTCAATTTTAATTTCAATACACCAGTGGATTTCTAAGAAAAATGTTGAGTATTTCATAATCCAAGATTTTCATATGCCCATCTTCATCCAGTTGTTGAAACCTGTAGAGGATTAAGAACTTTTTGCTTTAAATAGATGCAAATAATTTTTTTTACTCATTTACATGATGTACAGAGATGAAAATCATATTTCATTATTCATTTATGTACTCATGTTTTAGGAAGGGAAAGGAGACACTAGACATGTAAAATAAACCCATCCAGGGCTTTTTATTTCCCAGTGCCCAACCATTTTAGCATCTTCAGTGATGGAAAGATCAGGAAAGAGGGCTTTTTATACTGAAAAGTCCAAATTTCAATCTTGCTCTGGCAAGAAAAAAACGAAGAAGAAAATAATCTCACACTGTTTAGAGAATAATTCTGTTGTTTTTCTTTCCTGGTGAAATATCATTTACAATTACAAAAACCACTGTGTGTTAAAGCATCCCCTTGACAGCTAAAGCTGGTCATATAGCTTGTTCATTACATCTGGCAAAGTAAACTCGAGCCATCGTTAGCAAGTGCCAGCAGAACAGCTCTGCCACAGCGGAAGGGATTCACCGCAGCTAGAACCCAAGTCTCCACCTAGCTATCCCTAAGGAAGAGCTGCTGCAGCTAAAACCCCCCAGCCAAAAGCCAGAAAAAGAAGAGCGTTCACAAATGAACTACTTTTAAACACAGATGCAACCTAAGGAAGAGAGCTGGTGTGGGGCTTGAAAGAAGTGCTGCAGTTGGAGAAGCAGAAACAGCTCTGCATATTTTTCTCAAGTGTAGTGACCAAAGCCCTCAGAAACCTCTGGAGCATTAAGGTCAGGACTGGGCATTTATATTCCCCTTCTGCTTGCTCTGTTGTGTCTGTAACCGCCTTACGTGGCTTATGAGAAAGGCCTGCGCTTTTAGCAAGTTCTTTTGCAAAGCACGCACTTTCTACTTTAGCTGTGATTCATTCTTGACAAGCACGATGATAATTAGAGTGATCAAGTAATTAGAAGTCTGGAAAACAACAGGCACGGGCTGGGAGGGAACTAGGAGAAGTTTAGTACCCACTTTAAGGCCTCGGGCGTGCAAACTAAGAGGACCTGTATCACAACAAAGATGGCCAGGCACAGTCCCTACAATCGGAGAATATGCACCTGAGGAACAGAGAGACTGGAACTGGTTTTCACCCAGACTTATCTGGCTAGAAAGCACTCAAGACCCATAATGAGCTCTCACTGTAGTAATCTGCTGACCATTCCCTGTCAGGGTTGACAGTCCTAAGGAACTTCACCTTTTTCAGGAAACACAGCTAGAGCAATCCACTTCAAACGTATTGAGCATCAGTAAAAATAAAGCAACAGTTTCCAGGTTTATGGCAATGCTAGTTTCTGGCCAGTTAACCGCAATTGCCATAATGGCCCGGTGCTTTTCTGTGCTGAGATCTTTCTTCCCACGTGAAGACAAAAAACAACAGTCAGACTAAAACTGTATTTGGATTCACTAAGAAGGGTGTCTGGGATGCTCGTGTTCTCCCATTACATTTACCGTGACACTTCAAAATAAACACCAGAGGTGAACCTAGGGTACTATTTTTTTACCCCCACAGAAGTTACTTACAAATGTGGTCCGTCACAAAGTATGATTTCAATTTTTACACTGCCATGTTTAAATGGATTTTGCTCAGTTTGTATTTAAAAATCAACAAATTAGAACATAGGCCATTTCCTGGGGATTAATAAGAATGGCCAGCTGTGAAGAATGGATGGTCTCAGGCACAGCTGGGGACCACTAATCTCTCTGCACAAAATGAAAAATATTAAACTTTTCCTTAATGCCTTAGAGAAATCTAGTCGGGTCTGTAGGCATGCACCATCTGTAGAGACTTAGTTCCCAGAATACTGCATGCTTCAAGTTGCTTGAAAACTCTCTTGGTAGTCTCCCTTTAAAAAACATCAACTTCTAATTAGGCAGTAATTGGGATTAAATGAGAACAGAGAAAAATTAAGTTTTCTTGAGATACAAAAATTCAAATGTACCAAGAAATGAAATCCAGGAATTAAATTCTATTCTCAGAGCAAGGAACTAGCCTGCAAACCTTCTGGGAAGGGATTGTCCTTTAGGACATGTTTGAACAGCATCTAGCAAAATGGTTCAGATTTCTAGGCACTATTGTAACACAAAACAATAAAAATAACTGCAGGAATTTACACAAAACTACTCCAAACAACTCAAGTGAAATGGTGAGTACCAGTCAAAGATGAAGGTACTTTCCTTGTAAATGTTTTCAGTGCATATAGTCGAAAATATGATATTTTGACTTTAAGTAGCACCATGGAGGGAGCTGATGCTTGAAACTTAGAAGAAACAATATGGCTGACTTTCAGCCTGTTTCATCTTACTTTCCTCAATACAGCCAGTTGCATTTACACAAACTAAGGTTCTGGCCTTATTGCTCATTTCTGACGGACCCAGGGAAGGACTCGTCTCTCTCTCTCTCTGCCTTGTACTGGTGGAAACGTTAATGCCAAAAACTCTTTCACTAGAGAAAGAGGGCAGGGCGCCCCATGGCGGGACATAATCTGCAAAGAGGTCTGTCGATCCTGCACAGCTATCTATTTACACGCTTGAGGATTGAAAGGCTAGTAGTTGTGGGAACAGGATATTTTGTCATATATTATTATTTTGGATTGAGAGTGAGGAAAAACTGCTGGCTTTCCTTCTAAAGTTATTGTATTTTCAATTGCTCGCAAGGTCTCCCAGAGCCCAGAGAGGTATTCTGTTAAACACTGAAATAAATAAAAACTGCTGTCTGATTGGCCAGAGATGAATAATTTCTACTACCCCCACATGTATCCATCTAGGATGTGCTTATTTGTATGATATGTGAACTAATTGTTTAACACTACCCCAGAACACAGTATTGTTCACCCAGAGAAAGCTACACAATAGAAATTTATTGACTCATCACACTACTATTTTTTAGCCAATTATGTGCCAGGATTTTTCCTTCGGATATATAACAATAGCAAAAAGACGCTTCGTTTCCTTGGGACTATTACTCTCCTGGGTGGCAAAATTAAAATCAGCCTCTATAAAACACACTTGTGACAGCTTACAGCAACCCCAAACGGCACAAAGGGCATCCTTTATTCTTTACATGCTATTAGCAGTGATCTGGAAAACTGAGGGGGGATAGAAGGGGTGCCGTGCGAAACTCGGTGCCCTGTGGGCCAGCACAAAACCTGTTCGCCACCTCTGTCCCACCGTAAGCTTGCACGCAGGACAGCAGCCATCACAAACAACGGGGGTCCAGAGGAGAGGGCATGGTGGCAATCACAATAATTACTGAATAATGAGGCACTTGGTAGCAAACTACCTTGCCACTGTCCTTAGGAAAAAATGGTAATGGAAGTGACTTATCCTTGGTAATGGCTTCAAACTGGACAAGGGTAGATACAGATCAGATACTAGGATGAAAATTTTCACTCTGAGGGCGGTGAGGCACTGGAAGAGGTTGCCCAGGGACGCCGTGGCTGCCCCATCCCTGGGGGTGTTCGAGGCCAGGCTGGATGGGGCTGTGAGCAACCTGGTTTGGTGGGAGGTGTCCCTGCCCGTGGCAGGGGGGTTGGAACTGGATGATCCTGAAGGTCCCTTCCAACCTAAACCATTCCATGATTCTATGGTTTTGTTTCTTTGGAGAGAGCTGCCAGGTGGGAAGAACCATAAGGCCTTTCCCTCTGCTGCCGGGGGCGGCCAGAAAGGCCCCAGGCGGGCCTCACGTTCCCACCCAGCCCTGGGCGAAACAGGCGGAATTCTCCCCTCCTACCCGTGACACAGAACAAAACCCAGAGATGAACAAGAAAAAAATTAAAAA